>JTDE01021558.1:0-34800 GCA_014338405.1 Paragonimus skrjabini miyazakii | reverse complement strand
GCGGCCCGAGCCACAGTACCTTTTGGTCAGGCTCATGGCTGTTGTGATGATGATGATGAGTCGCCAAAAAGACACTTGCTTTACAGTTGCCATTCAAGGGAGACAGTGTGTGTCAATTAGTTGAACAATGCCTAAGGTCAGCTGTTGTGCGCACGTTTTTTGCCGTGAAACCAGTGATCGTTTACAGAACAGTCAGACTCCCCACGCTCCCGGTTAAACAACCAACGTCTCAGTTCGCCAAATCAAACGTAATCTATGAATACAAATGTGGATGCGGAGCCTCCTATGTTGGCAGAACTGAGCGCCAGCTTGGAACCAGGGTTACCGAGCACTTACCGAAATGTGTTCAACAAACATTCACACAATCAGGCAACTCGACAGCAAACACCCGGAAGGAGCCAGCGTCATCGATTGTTAAGCATCACTTGATGACGCAACATGTGATTGACTCATCAAAGTCATTTCGTATGCAGTTCACGACTCGAAACAAACGTTTGCTACGATATGCCGAGGTTATTGCGATCAGACACCGTCACCTCACTTCGTGTGTACAAAAAGAACTGTTTGTGACGTTGATGCTGCCTTGGTAGTAATTTAACTGGTTTTGAACTTTGACCTTTTGTGATTGTCATGTGGTTTGGAATTTCGTTTGCGGTAAACACCAGTAGGGATGCAGCGAAATCTGCTCGAGCATAAGTCGTGTAATGTCAGTCTTTTGTCTGCTCTATTCAAATTTTCAAAGGGAAATGGATATTTCAAATTGCTATTGTATCTGTCACACCATTGCTGGTCCGGATTGGTAAATGCAGGGATAATCGTTGATGTGAACGAACCGTGGCATTTCTCATTATACACTGGAACATGTTACAAAAGTTACTGGGATACGTTTCCACTGTCTGCTCAACTCTAGATGGTGACAACAGATGATGTAGCTTACCGTTATTGTTTGCAGAGTTTGTTGCTGTTGTGCTCTTCACAACCATGTTTATTTTTTTCCCCTCGTATAGAATCTTTCTGCTTTGGAATATTGGTAGCTTTCTTTCAACTTTATCAACTAAATCCAGAGTACGGTGATGTGCGGTTGCTAGTTCATGCACTATACGAAGCAGTTAAAATGTTTAGTAGAGCTATGGCTCAGTTGCATATTTACATTTTGCGGCCGGCTTTGTAGTCATTTGAGGTCGGTCGAAGTGCCCACTGCTCCTGGAAACTACCAATGAGATACGCTGCTATATCTCCATCTAGTTAGGCTTAGCTACATTGATGAAGTCGGTGGCGTAGTGGTCCACTCGATTGGTTGGTGAGAACGTTAACCAGAGTTCAAACCTTGGTCTTCGCAAGGATATATATTTCTGACGAGCCCTAACAATAGCGCAACTCGAGTCCAGGACTTCTTTTCCATGAAGACTAGCTGATGCTGCGCCCACAACTCTGTCAAAAAATCCCTATTCACTTTTTAGTCGTTGCTGATCCTTATTGATTAACAATGCAAATTGCTCGTAAGGTCGGTGGCTGTAACCAAATACTGAGACTTACACGCAACTATCTCGCCCTGGTGAGCCCAAACAAAGCCGAGATCTCTCTTGATCTCTTTTCGTGAGTGTTAGGTAACAACCGTTTCGTTTTCCAATTTTATACATTTGCTGCTAACTCGTGCCACGGGATGAATTGAGTCCGTACTGCTCGACAACAACGTGGATAGGTGTTATATTGTCGTGCTGTTACAAGATTCAAGGTACATTATCCAGATGTCCTTTTTACATTTCGATTTGGTCGTTTGACAAATATAACATTAAGTTTCTCATTTCCCTCTGTCAGCCGTCTGCTTCCATGTGACAGACTTGCTCGTCCTGGTTTAATAATGTCCAACTGCCGAATCGTGGCCAGAAGCAGTTAATGCTGCATGCGCTGATTCTCGCACTCATGCAATTGGAAGTCGTCGCTGTCATCAAGCGACTCTCTTTGACATCTTCCAGCGTTGACGGGATCCGTCTTTTAGTTGTCAGCTTGGGAAGGTATTCTCGGTATCGGTGTTGTCACACATTCATAAAGATCCACTGTCTTCTCATAGCTAAGGTAAGGCAAGACATTCATGAAGGGTATAAATCAAAGATATCTTCCGGATCAGGAAATTTGCGGTTACCGGACTTGTCATCGGTAATATTATTGTGTAATTTTTGGGTCAGTCTAGCAGCTGCAAAATAATTTGGACTGCGGTGTCGAAGGTCCTAGCCGTTGAATAGTGTACAGTTGACCAGGTTATGTTTTTACCTCTATATTAAAAATATTCCTCGCGTCGGCTGTTTTTGACTCACTCGGCAGTCGTCTGGTTTGCTACGTTTAAAAAAAAAATTGAGTTCGTCTTGAATCTTTCCTTGTTTATTTTATAGTGAACATTCCTTCGTCGTTTCTTACTCCATCGGATTTGTACCTGTTTTTAAAATCGATTCATCAAGAAGCTATGCCTTTGGTCAATCTGTTGACAAGACTGGAACAGGCATCACTACCTAGTATAGCTAGCGGCGAGAATGATGCTCAGTACTCCCAGTCGGACTCCAACCTGACCAATAGTGATGCGGAGCGCGAGCGGATTCAACTGGACATTGATCTGAGTTTTTTGCAAGTATGATTAGAGTCCTACTCCATGTTCTCTTCTATGTTTGATTAATCTTGCCAGTTCAGGAGTCTTAGGATGGCATGTCTCTGCGTTAGTATGCTAAACATTTAATCCTTGTAAGCCAGGTTTTCTCGAATCGATACGTTGGCAGTTTTCGCTTTTTTTTAATTTCCTTGTGAAAATAGAGCTTGATTTACGGTCGTGGACCGATAGAACTAACAATTTGACTGCCTTCAATTAAAGCAGAGCAACCTATTGACGCCAACTCACACTGCATTTATCAATTTGTGTGTAACTCCAACGAAAGTGGCATCGGCAGAATCGATAGGTGCTTGAACTGCAGGATAGAGAAAACATCTGACGAAATAATTGCAGAATGTGAATGCACAATCTACTTCCTTCGTCCCAGGATAATGCAAACGTCCGATTTCTTGTATTGGTGGACGCATCTTAACCATTGGTTATCGGATTAATCCCGAATTGACATTCAGGATTTTGCTAAGGCGGTCACGATTAATGTCTCAAGCCAGCATTATGTGTACGAAAACAATTATATATAAGCCTTTGACTCCCACTGACCTAATAGATTTGCTCAGTTATCCTCCGCTTTATTCTGTTTTATTTCTTCATTTCCTATCCCACTTGTTCTATATGTTCCTGGCTATTGTTATTTGACACGGAAAAAACAATACGAATACCACTATCCGTGTTCTTACCGCGATGTTGGAATTTATTTGCAACTAACGCTGTTTGGCATCAAATCTCATTTAGACTTAACTTCTAGTGTTAACGTTTGTTTCCGGGTGCCCGGAGATACGCTTATGCTACTCATAAGTATCCCCTTGAAAATATCTCCGAAATATATTCAGCTGTTAAATTTAAGTCAGGTTGATTCTATCCGTCAAGTTGTTGAATATTAAGATTTTTCATCCTTTGTTATTCTGTCTTGTTTGCACGACTTATGGAGGTTCACTGTTTTTCCATTTTTCTTCCCACTATGCCCAAAGTACTATGCTCGCTACCTTACCCAATGGTCCACAGCCTCAGATGTGCTTTACAAACAACTCAAAGGGTTGCCCACTTCTTCGTCGCAAATAAATGAGATAACTTTGGCTGTCCACGTGTTTGTCGATTGGGTCAACGCCTTACAGACGAGGTCAGCGTTCACTACGCTAGTGCCTTGATTTTATCATCACAATATGGCCATTTTTGTAGTTTGTTCTGGTGTATACCATTTTCAGTTGACTGTATGTTTTGGGAACGAGAGAGAACAGAAGCACGAGTCTGAGGATGTAGTCACTTTCAGTCCTATGCTTTAAGAAGCACTATGTTTGACTGACATTACGACGAGTTGTTTTACATTTGCGGTACATCAGTACGGCGTTGTCATATGGTGTGTTTATGAGACCATTTAAATCACTTTCTGGAATTACTGTCATGGTGGTAACCACCAAGGTCGTAGTCGTTTCTGTGTGCATGTATGTACGTCGCTCTCTATCTACGTTTATTTGCTTAGTTGCTTAGTTCGTTTAACAATTGCAGTTCTGTCAAAATTAGAACCTATATTCGAAATCGATCAGTTTTCATCGGCACAATATCGTTTTTTCGAGGACGGATTGATTAGTCTGCAATCTTTTAGCAATGTTCATTTGTCTATTCATTGAACTTGTTTAAATCCGGAACTGTTCACATGGTAACCTACCGCCTATACTGTCGGTGCATCTGATCTAGACAAATCTGTCATTACTTTCGCCGAATTGGTTTCTATGAGTTAATCTACCGATTGCATAAGCGTATCTACTTTGATACTGTTGGACGGTCAACAGTGTTGTCAGATTGTCACGTTAATTGCTACCCCACTCTCATACATGTTTCGGGGTTTTTGGAGGAAATTAAGCGTGATTTTCATTGTACTGGAAAATTTAGAAAAAAAATAGAATAGCATCGTTTAGGCTTACAACGCTATGACTACTAGATAGACATGACAAAAGTACGTCATTCATTTTTTGTGGATCAACCTCAAGAAACTACTTAAAATCGTATTTCAGGCTTTACTCCTCGAACGAAGCCAGCTATTCTTCCCCTTTAGTCAGTTGTTTCCACGTTGTATTAGGTGAGATCGCTGTCTTTCCCTTCTGTCAAGTTATCTCTGTTGAAAACGTTTCGGTTACGCATGGTCGACCAGGACAGCATTCATGTTAAGTAGAAGAGAAAAGGTTATATCCTATGAATTGTTTGAGGACTGTGCGTTTTAACAAACACCTCGTTATCTTGTCTGTGGTGCTTGTGAGCCTGATTGCCTGATAGCTAACAAAGTTGTGATGCTCGCTTGTTTTGAACTCCATTTCATGCACTAGGGAGATTGCCGAAAGTTTTGCAGAGGTTGAGCAGGGTGCCAGTTCGGCAGTGCAATTTGGTAGACTACTAAATAACATTTGAATAAAGAAGACAGCAGGCTGATGTTGCACCATTTATGTCCGAACAAATTTCGCTGCATCTTTACGAGTGCATACTGCAGACCATTTATGTATCAGTATGAAAAAGCGAACAAGATGACAGAGAAGTATAGATTGAACATCACCCACAATTGATCGCAGCTGTCGCATTCCCATAGATTTTCCAGTCGGCCCCTTTCGAAAAGAAGCATTAGACTCGAGTCTCGCTCTCATTAGAGCTCGTCAGTAGTGCATGTAATCGGCACTGCCGCTACGTGAACCACGGACACGCTGTTCATGAGGTGTTACGACCCCACCTGATAAAGAAAGACAAAAGCAAACGCAAGACCACGAGCAGTATCTCTCTCACGAACGAGCGCAACGATATTGCAAAGCGGTACGAAAATCAGAGCTCACATGTCGGAACGCAACTCTCGCAACTTAGAACCCCCCAGCAAATAAGGAAAAAGACGGCCTTCAAACGAGCTTTATTTGCTGCTCAGCCCGAAGGCAAAATTGTGATTTACAGCAACTGTATTTATAGGTTTGGGTCGGCCTTGGGCCTAGGTCGCCGAATGGACCAAATAGAGGCGAGCGTAACTTCATGGACGTTCCAGAATTCTCGCGAGCTTTCTAGTTCCCAGAAAATGAAGAAATCCATTTCCCTTGCGAATAATGCAATTTTTTGGGAAAAAGTGCCTCTTCCCAACATGAGGAAACCGTGTTTACCACTGCGCCACTGACCTCACATTAGCCACGACCGAATTATCGTATGTGAACACTCAACCACTTTCGCTTGTGAGTAGTGATCAGGTTGCCCGATCGCCTTGAGAGGAGACACAGTTACTGTCTGTTAACTCCAATCGATGGCCTTTCGACTAGGACTTCTCTCCAAGTTGAAATCACAGAAATTATTGACTTGTTCGGCGGTATTTGATTACTGATGAGTAGTAGGGGATTTTTATTTTCATATAGATTGATAAAGAAAGTCAGTTGTTAAAGTGCACAATCATTGTCACTGCCTAGTTAGCGACAACCCTACAGACAGTTGTTCCTGAACGCACATCACGGGTTTAAACTTTCGGATTGCAACAGCTTCAGCATAGCGCAGTGTTCGCCTGTCTGACGTTGAGTAAATAACGCGAAATGCAATGGAATCGCATTGGTGTTGCATCATTAAAATATGACGCGCAATGGATGATGCAGGCCCTCTGTTTCTATGCGCGATTGTGACGTCATGTGTCTGCGTGACCTGTGTCTTGACCCACTTTGGAATGTGCTCCATGATCCTGGTTCACAACTGGCGATGAGTCCTGCCTAAGTAAGATGCTCCGCATCTACATCGATATTCATAGATTTGGCTGACTCGGGTACCGGTTGTTTCACACTTTCCTGTGTCCTCCTTTCATATATTAGGGCGCACCATCTAGAAATTGGAATTCCTGAAAGCGAATTGGGAAGTGCAACATCAGCCTACTGTCTTCTTTATTCAAATTCTTGACGGGAAAAGAATGTTTCAAACTAAATAATTTTCCCTAAATACTTCAGAGGCTGTTTGAGGTTAAAAATCTACCCGTTGGGATATTGCAAACAAAGAGAGGAAGGCTTATTTTTTCGCTTCTGGCACGTAGGTTTAAATGAGCAATTTTTTTTTAGCTCAGGTCCTCGGCAGGACCTGTGCGAGTTTAATGTGTTCACCGCTTTTTTGCTCGTATTTATTTCAGTCGGTGTGAAAAGCGTTTAAATCCTCCGAATGGCTTGTAATTTTACGCTTTGTGAATAAGTGTTAACGGTCATCTATACAGAGGCCGATGACGAGAAGAAAAAGTATACACACGTTGTGCGATGCGATTCATTCGTTCTTTTGAATCATGTTTTGAAAAGCATGGTAGTTTTGGTTCAGAAAATCACGGCATCTCCGTTTTCTATTGCAAACAAAGGTTCCAACGGTTCGGATAGCCCCATAAGTTCAGTGGGAGTGAAATGTATTTCGGCGAACAGTCTGCTGTCGGCTGTTTATCATCGGGCTAATTACATAACATTTTATATTATCATGGTTGTCAAGCGATCAAAACTAAAAGCAATTGGTCACGTAATGATGACACGAGATTGTGAATTGGAGGGCAATTAGGTGACAAAATTGAAACGGCATCGATGACCTGACGCCAAATGTAAACCAACGAGTCACAACAGTAGAATCATTCACGACTGAATAGCGTGTTCAATTTGACAATTATGTTCAGCACGTTGTCGGGAAGCAAGCGAGTTTGAAGTCTAACAAAATGAAAAGCAGCCTGGATTCTAAAATATGGTGTCAGATTTCCTGAGCTGTCCAGAAATATATGTCCACAATTTTGCTACGATAAATCTATCGAAATCGTTGCTAGAAGTTTTATTACTCGGTCCTAGGTTTTGCTATCCCAGAAGCAAGACGAAGCAACTTGATTTAGAGGTTCAGTTTGAGAAGGTATACAGTCAGGTCAAATCACTGGTTCCGTCATCAGAACTCAATACAGAACACTTCAAAACCACCTTAGTTAACATGTTCTATCAGTACCTCAACGCTAGGCCGCGCTTTAGCAGTATTCTGACGAAACGGCGTGTCCAAAAGCTGAACGATTTGAGTAGAGATAATTATATTCTGTTGTTGAAGCCTGACAAGGGTGCAGGAATTGTTTTGATAGACGGATCAACTTACCTGCAGAAAATGACTGATATATTGAATGATTCGTCTACATTCAGCATTGATGGACTCCGCGACATTTGAACGAATTCGACCAACTGGAATCATAATACCCCGACTGAATGGTTTACCGAAGCTTCACAAAGAGGAATGGCCATTACGCCCGATTATTGACGTGTAAATCTCCATATCATTCGATGACACAGTGGCTAACAGAGTTGCTGGAACCCATTGGGAAGGATATTGCAGTGCATTCGCTAAAAGATATGTTTGAGTTCGTCGATTCTATCCGGTCGCTGAATGTAGGAAACAAGAAGATGTTTTCCCTTGATGTAAGCTATTTGTTCACGATTGTACTGTTGACTACTTCTGTGGGTATATTCGTTTCGAAGATTTAACCGTGGGCTTGCTCGAAGACACGCTCAAACAGTTGTTATTAACGTGTACAATTTCAGATTGATAGGAAGATTTACCGTCAGAAGGACGGCGTTACGATGGGGTCACCGTTAGGCCCACTTTTGGCGGATATGTTCATGGCAATGTTAGAAAGAACTACGCTTCGTGGATTTATTGACAATAACACGTGGAACGATATCATCTGTGTAGTTGACGAAATTGTGGATCTGGATAACCTATTCGCTGAGGCGAATACAACACACCCTAATCTCAGCTTTACATTTGAGGCCGAGAAAGATGGACGAATATCCTTCTTGGATGTGACACTGTGTCGTTGTGCAGATGGTTCAGTTCAGAGGGGTATTCACGAGAAAGGGACTTGGAACAGCCGGTTTACTCATTTTTTCAGTTACGTACCTCTCAAACAAAAGAGAAACCTCGTTCGTAGTTTAACATACAGAGCTTTCAGGATATGCACCGATGACATGATTGAGGCAGAAGTGGTGTTTTTACGACGGATATTCGCAGAAAACGCCTATCCTGTAAACTTCGTGGATAGACATATGGGACTGACAGAACCGAGAGTTAAGCTCCCATCTGCGGGAAAGCAGTTGATTTACATAACGCTAGACCACAAAGGCGAGGCGTTGGCTGAACTGGTGACTCGTAGAATAAGTGACGCAGTTGAAAAAACCTACAACGCGGCACAAGTACGAATCTCGTTTACATCCGACGCGGTTGTCCACGTACAACTCAAATATACGTTGTCCATATGTGTGGCCTCATGTTGTGTTTACTCTTTCACATGCTCCTGTGGAGCAGGTTACGTCGGTTGCACAACCAGGCGCCTTTCTCAGAGGATACGTGAACACCACCCCACGTGGCTGACTGAAGACGAGGTGAAGTCCATTTCGAGTGCAATTCTGACCCACCTTGTTGATTCAGGGCACCACGTCTCACTGGAAGTGGCTTTCCAGCCCAGTTACTACTTGCCCAGTCGTCCATCTAGTGGAGTTAAATTTCGCACTCTGGCCACCGTGGAAGCGATCGGAATTCGGTTGCGCAATCCACAGTTGTCCGCTCAAAGGAAATTTATACAGGCCCTCCGGTTACCATGGCTTCCCGTTACTTACTCGACACTCCCAGTCGTCAATTTTATTATCTAATTGCCCCCCACTTCACAACCTCGTGATGTAACTATTTGACTAATTGCTTTTAATTTTGATCGCTTGACAACCATGATTATATGAAATGTTATGTAATTGGCCCGATGATGAATAACCGAAGACAATTTTTTACTTCAAACAGAGGTTCCTGGGTAGACACTACGAAGGTGAAACCTAAGACCGTAGTCTGTTCTGTTCTTCAGCTTTTTCCCGTTGATCGTTCCTCTTTTGCAAAACGCAGTCGAGAGTAATGTCTTTTAAATTACCATTGACGGATTCCGGAGATAGCACTTGGGAAAACACTTTCTTTGAACTGATGTTTAGCGGGCATTTACCAGACGGCCAGACGACTGTTTGGTAGACTTGGTGCACATCCTTATCGTGACTATAAGATTTGTGAGATCGGAGGATAATGTAGTTTTCAAAACCAATCTAGCCTGCTCAGTTGGAGAAGGTTTTATAGGAATTTGAATCTCTAGAATACTTCTCAGATGGTTATTGCCTTCTTGGTGGTTGCAACATCAGGACCTACTGTAACATGCAAGTCGGCCGTTTCTACTCTAATTGTCAGTAACGTTTGTGGACCAACTTTGGAGCAGCGTGGAGATACCGGGGGACAGCGTTCTTTCGAAATAGGGGTTGCAACAACAGTCCTGTAAAATGAAACAACACAAACAAGCCTGAGCCAAAGACCCAGTAAGCCATGCACACGACTTACACAAACGAAAACTAAAACGGCGTCAACAACGTAACAGCACACCCTGTTACACATTTCAGATTCAACCCGTGCGCGCTTGCTGGTTTTAACCGCACGTTACATTACATGGACTGTGCAATTGCTTAGGGACTCTGATTCCGATTTCATTTTAAACAGAGCCCGTTTATGCTCTCTTATCACACTCCCTATGGAAGAAATAAAGGGGGTTAGAGTCAAAGAGAGTTCCACATTTGCAGTTGTTCTCCGTGCATTTACTTTTTTCGGCACGCACATGACCTGCAGAAGGCGTCGCAGTGTTTTGGATATCGTTAAATCTGCAGCTCATGTAAAGTAAAGGGGAGTATTAAAGAATGGTCAGCCGCTAATACTGGCCTTTGTTGCGACCAACGCACTTAAATTGACCCCACTTCTAGCCCGCTTGACATTGTTTTGTAACCTCAGTGACAGCAAGTACTTGTTGCTTCTATGGATATCTGCGAAATTCTAGCGCTGCTGGATGTCGCATGTCACAGTTAGCCGGCAACATACACAGTGTAAAATAGTGGCAAATACGGACAGCGATAAAACGCAAGTTAATAAGAAAATACGATAACTCACGGCAGTCATATGATTGTTGATATACAAGGGACCATTAGGAAGAAATTTGAATGGGCAATGACAGCAGTATATTTGAATCAGGGTTCGGATTACTTAGTTGAAAGAAAACGCCTGATTTGCTGGGTTTTTTATAGTTTAAAACAATACATTATTATTATCACCCGTATCTGAAAACAGACCGAGTACCGTTGATTATTCACAAGTGTCTATTTACGCATGAGCGGAGGGGCTCACTAATCTTTGCGTTAGCCACTTTTATCCATCAGTATTTTATAATATCCCACTGCATGTTATCGTCCCGGAAATCAGTATTCAAGTTATATTGAACCAAAGCGAGATACAAAGTCAAGTGAAAAATTCGGCGTGACAATTTCATAGAACTTTATTTAATATATCATCTGTTTATCCTGACCATACACGATGCCAAAGATGAACAATTGCGACCGACAGCTAACTGTTTTTTTTGGACAGATTTTGTGAATTTGATAAGTTCATCAATTTGGCCACTTAAACTTTTGTAGATCAGTGGGTGTTTAAATGACAATCTTCGTAAATCATTACGGTGTTTTGGTAGACGTGGATTATGACGGTCGCCTCGGACAGTCAACGCAGATAGATAAAGTGGACTAGTCACTGTTTCATAGAACTTCACCAAACAGACCAAACGTACAATTATCAATAAATAGTTGTTTTCATTTCTCCTTTTGTCTTCAACCTTGTCGGGTACACTATCGCTAATCGTTATCAGGAACCTGAGTGGAGTATGACTGGTCATTACGACTGACAAAGAACCATCGGCTTATTCACCAACGAACCTCTACAGCGCTTTTTGATCGCCGTGTTTCTGGTTGTGCTTTACAATTGAGACCTATATGCTTGAGTTGTCACCGTCAGCTACGTAACTAACGAGTCATTGGCAGGGCTTTGCACTTGGGCGGGTTTTTGAGGAAAGGGATGTTTTTGATTAGCGTTCTACTGCTGTTATCAATTAGGACATCGTTTTCATTATTTGGTCTTACGGACATTAAATATCTCATCTCAATTATTTGTCATCTGTGATTGATAGATTGGGGTAGTATGAGAGACTTGGAACAAAACAATTCATGTATTGCAGTCTCGTCATCTTGCATATTAGGATAAAATGCATTTGTTCGCGCACTTGTTCATCATTCTGCGCTGTGATCTTATCAGAGTTTGATTGTTACGACTGCTGCTGCTGCTACAGGTTTCAAGGTGGATTTCCTTCACCACCCTTTGATTCCATTCCAAACGTTAATGTAAATACACGGTCAGCTCTTCGTCAGTTTTGTTGACGGTCGAACCCAGGTGTGATACTTCACAAATCTTATGAAGTATCTATCATCATTCTGTTCAGTGTGACCTTTGTACACGCTTATCCTAGTTGTGTTTATTTTTCAGTTTCTTTGGGCGCTACAGTGTTCTGTCAATCTAGTTGCTAGCTAAATTTTCATTGTCATTCTATGGTTATTCATCATCGTTAACATCGTCATAGACAGCAATACATCAATGATAATTAATTGCTACAAAACCATGAAGAAAAAACAAACTATGTACAGAAAGTGGGGAGAAGAAAGATATTGGATCGTCACCTTGGTTACGCGCTCAGTCGCTTGAACCAAAACCGAGAAGTGAGAAGAGACGCGGCGGCACAGCTTGTTGGACGAGTGAGACGAGACAAAACAGGCCACAGAAGCTCTAGATTTATAGGACAAGACGATTACCAGAGGTGGCCGACAGACACAAGGCGAATCAAATGAGACGGTCATATGTGGCAGTCGGGACGTCAGAACAAATCACATTACAGGGGGCGTCAGAAGGCAATGCGAGAAAAAACACTGTCCACATAGCGCACAGGCGTTTGACCGCACACATGCAATCTGATTGGCTGAGTGGGGCCATACCACCACCCACGATCATACCATCCGAGCTGGGCCGGCCGATCGATGTCGCGTGACGCGCCTTGGCTGTCCCGTTAGGAGATGCGCATCCTAACAAAAGAAAAAAAGGAAAAGGACCTAACTATTAAAAATAGCTACGTCTATATTCAAACATACAATATCAAGGCGCCTACACCTTGCAAAAGACAGCCGAGCTGTAAGTGGAATTAAGGTGTCATCGACAAGACAGCTTCCTTATGGCTTTCACTGCCCCGCGTCATTAAATGCACTCACTTCACAGACAACTCGGCCAAACAACGACAACATCCACGCCACTGAGCTCGGTTAACCGCCATCTCACCTAACGTCTCCAGTCATCGACTCTGTGAATCGCGATGGCCCCATTCTGGGAGACAAACCCGACCTACAGTGGCCAACCCCTTCGTGAACGATTTCATTTCTCTACGTCATGTCATCATCTGTCCACCTCGCACCTCACGCCGGTCGGCCGCCGCGTCGGCAAAGAGTGTTCGATGTTATAGACGATTTGCTGACATCTTTGGTACATGACCCAATCATCTAAGTCTATGCAAATGTGAGAAGTGAACAGGAGAACTCGTTTCACAATTACTACTAAATACCCACTTCCTAGTCTCTACGTTGCTTACGCGTTGGTGTCACCCGACACGAGCGACCGAACGCAGACATCGGTGGTCAAGTACCTGGAGACGGTCCACGTCTCCCACCTTGATCGGCTAAGTTTCACTGTCCCCGCTGTTGCCTTGTACACGCGACCTTTAAGCATCAGAGAGATAATTCTTTGTCGCTAAAGGTATTGCGGACTGGCGAATATCGGTCTAGCCTCAGGGGTCTGCGCTTCTGTTTCGTACCTTACACCTCCGCTACCGCTGGTGCAACTTCACAAGTACACAAACCAGTCAACAACCTCCATGACTCCATAGTCTAGCGATACATCTACGTAATCACAGCAATCATGCAGAAACACCTCGTACTTTGAGACAGCAAAGCGCATTCCGACTCGTTGCAGAACGTGAAATTGTCTTTAGTGTTGTTTGTGCTGCTTGGGAAGTCTCCTACAGCAACACCTTATCGCCAGCATAAACAAAATCAGTCAGTCTTCCGCCGAGTAGGCGGTCCATGCCGGCATCGTGTGACTGCCGGAGATAGCCCTTCATCATTTAGTCTATGACAGATTTGAACAAAAATGATGAACTTGGACAGCCTTGACGTACGCCGCTGCTGGTGCCCAAACTGTCAGACAGTTCATCGTATATCTTAACCTGAGCTGAAGTGTAGGAATAAAACGTCGACAGTATGCTCACACACTTGGTCGGTGCATCCGTGCGTTTAAGCGACTGAGAGAGTAGACCGATCCGCCGAATCGAACCATGCTGTTGACTGGCATCCGTTCTACTTCATCGACTCATTGCTTCTCATCAGGAAAACATTAGGGATCAATAGACTGGGGTTAGCCCTGGAGGTGTGTACTGATCAAATGTACGCTAAATTCTGGAGCAGCGTCTAAGATTATTGTCTAACTGCAATCTAGCTAGCAAACTTCGGCTTCGACCAGACTTGACATACTTATCTACTTCAGTTGCCCTCATTTGCTTGTTTTAACATCTCATAATCCGGTGGTATAGTCAATCTTAAAAGACAGTATTCTGTCTTTATAACCGTAAACTCTCGACCAGCTTGATATGCGCGACGTTGTAGTGTGAGAGTGATTCCCGTGATCTTAGTTGTTTTGCAGTCAGTCGACACTTTATTGACACCATGCATTTTATATTGATTTGGTTGTGTTTTGCAAAGTTCTGTTCCTCTGTTTACCGGTAATTCGCAATCATTTTCACTCTTGGCACCTTCAGATTTCAGGAGTTACTCAGTGGACGCTGAAAAATCGAACATGGTGCCAATCCTCGAGACCGTGGATATCTGTTGATGTAGTGCACAGTTTTAGGCATCGACCTTTTCTCCACTGTTCTGTGGCTGCACTATAAGCTAATCGACAATGGGAAACGGGTATCGTGTTTACGGTGTATACTTTTGTTTTCCTTGTTTAGAAAATTTAGGTGAAGAAACTCAATGTTGATCAGATGTGTTTGATGGAGACTTTATCAGATCGATTGTGACTGCAGGTGGTTACGCCGTTACTCATCACAGACATAAATTAAGGTGGTTGCCGTTATACAGTATATTGGGCAACGAGAGTTTGCTATTCACAAGCAGCGGGGAGGATTCATAGTAACCGGCGTTTGGGTTGTGATTGCGTTGTTTATATTATCGACACCTTCTTCTTGTCACCTCTGTCTTAATAGATTAAGGGGGGAAAATTGAGGCATTGTGGCTATTTACTAACTGTTCAGTCATGGTTACACATGTTCTCATTCAATAGATATATTGAAAGTGTGCTAGAGGTATTGTTGGGATGGAGTACGCTGTTATCACACCAATATTCTGTGCTGGTGTGATCTGCCAGGCGAGCATACATGGAATAGTTCGCCTGTTCTTTTCGTAGTCCACTCTGAATTTTGTTTTCTATCCATATCCTTTCTAGAATGCACTAACGTGCACTCCTATATTGAAATGCTTCTTGTATCACATTTTCCACATCCTTACTCTCAGTTTAGATCTTGTAATTGCAGCCCCTCTCTATTTATTGTCCGAGAGACAAGGGTTTCATTTTCGTGCTGGCCAATCAATTGACTAACCAGTAATGACCGGCTGGATAGAACGGCCTCACTCACGCGTCTACCGGTCTTATTATGGTGGATTGTCAGGCCGGAGGTTTGAGCGTTCCAACGCTCGGTGGAATACCTCTACGCGGGGGGTGGGTGGGTTACGTTCAAAAACCCACGACGAGCGGATGGCGGACAACGGGGGCAATCGGATGAGTCATCGCTCGATCGGATCGGACCAACGGGCGAGACATGGCAGGCAAAATAGAATGGACGACGAAATCGGAGGCACGATTATTCCAACACTCGCAGGAATATCTCGACACTCCCTTGAAATATGATCAAAGCCTACTGTGGATAGATGGAGGACAACACGAGCGACCGGACGAGCCATCGTTCATCGAAATCGGACCAACAGACGAAGAATGGTATGCGGAAAACCCCCTGATAGAAGGCGCCGATCACACACCTAAACCGGGCAGAAGTGCACACGACGCGTGAGCGGAGACCTGGGGGTGTCGTGAACTGGAATGCTGATTCATAAACGCGAGCGCGCGTGTAGCATGCTAACTAGCTTGTTAGACAATAAAGATTGTGTTTTATTAGACGGCTTTTCGCTACATTATTCCTTCGGGTGTACACCGGATATGTGGTGCGTAGATGGAACCACAAGTGGTGCGGCGCAGGCCAATCACTGTGATGGTCAAGTGCAGGTGTCCTTTGACTTCGGCCATTGTGACAGGCTAATCCGAGCAGGATGCTGCCAACCATGCTTACTCACGCGTCCTTCCAATATATTGCATTCAGAAGCTAGGCCTCTTATTTTCATCAGCACGTGCGCTATTGATCTACAAACGATGCTTTGTCAGCCGTACTACTGAAACTCTTTCTGAATCATTTGTCATTTTATGCACGTTGTGATTCACGGTCCGTCGCCCTAGTGCGCATTTCGGCAACGCTCATGCTGGTACTTGTGAGCGTGAGCCTTACTTTGCCCTAATTCCTTCTGCTATCGGCATGTGGGTAGTCTTGCACCATCTGGCCCATGTGTGCTAATTTGTCATCTGGTTTCCGTTACACTTTTTGTCACTTGGATACTCTTTCGGCGATTTTTTTCAACACCTTGGCAGTGAACGCCACTAAATTGACTGATAATTTTTTCCACATTATTGATGGCATCCTGAAGTAAATTGATTAGCCATCAAACCTAACGTTGGATCATTTGTACCTGGCCAGTTAAATCAATACCCTGGTTATCCAGTCTTTGTTTAATATATGGTTTATTGGTTTACTTACCCAACATTCCGGTGACGATGTAATATTGTGAAATGTGTACTGTTTGACGGAGTTTCGGGAGATGACGATGAGTGCAACTTCCTTAGTTGTACAGAAACTTTCGAAGAGTTCAGTGTATTGTGATTGACAGCTTGATGTCACTTGCAAAATTCTAAGGCTTACGGTGTAAACTGCAGCCTACTGCCTATGACCTGAATCTACGGAGACCCTGTCTCCTTTACCGTGCGTGATCACAAACTGCATTCTGTTATTCTCCTTCCCTCGTTATCTCAGGCATTCGGTCGCACAGCATCGGCTTCAGTGTCGAGCAAGCATGCTGGACCAATTGGCTGGGAAAGCGCACGAGATTGAACAGTCGCTGGCCGTTGTCGAATCTCGTGTGCGAATTGCCTGTCGACGTGCTTGTGCTATGATCCAAAGTCTACGTCATGATAAACTTCTCCTTGCCTCTCAACCTTCCAGTGCGAACTCGTCATTCGCAGACTTGGACCGAGCTGATAGTTCGGATAGAACGGTCACAGACTTCGACTCTCTGTTCGGTCGTAATCAGGTGCTGCTAACTTTGGACGAATTGCAGGTTCGTGAGCTTAGCCTACCTATTAAACGAGACGGCAAAACCGCAGTCGAGTTTAGGATAGGACATTACCTGTTAAAATCTAGTTCTTGGTTTGCGATCAGACCATTTCGAACGTTCTAGTTTGTTTTTGGATAATATGGATTGTTTCAACCCACGTGTAATCTAAGATAGCGCAAGCGTTCGTCCCATATTCACAATGTCATGTCAACTAATTTTCCGACTTCAGTGTGAAATTTGACGTAGGCGGCTCAGTTCACGTGATCATGAGTGTTACCTGAATTTGCCTGTATCATGCAGTTTCGTTCCTAGATCTCAATTTGGTAATCTTGCTCTATTCTCACCCAATGCAACCTATATGACTTCAAGTTAAACTTGACTAAACAGCCGACCGTAATATTTTTGCAAACCGTTTTTTTGTCGACCTGACAAACCCTAGTCTGGTGTATAAAGTTTTGATTTATCGTGATGTTTTCTGTATGAGTACAACTGCACACCGAAAGCCAAAGTCCAGTTATGTGCCACTTGCTCTTTGATAATACAGCAACGGTGCTGTGTGGTCTCTATAGCCTTCACTTTTAGTCCTGTATGGTTTGTGTCAAGAGTACGAATAGTAGAAATTCGGAATCTAGTGCAATCGAAAATCAACCACTGTGCTCATGCATGTGATGGTATTTGACTCCTCATTACGTCTTAATTTACCATGTACTTCAGCTATCACTAAAAGTCCCATTGAGCTCTGGCAGTGGCGAACGGTTAATTATCAGTTCAATAGAATTTCAGTGACCAAGCAAATGTAGCACAAGTTTTTAAAACAAAATGAGATCAGTGAGAATACCATTCGTTCATCTCATTCTTTCCAAAATTCCAAGCAGTCATAACCTAACGACTCAAGTGACTCACCAATACTGGATTTCCAGGCACATTTATGTCGCAGTATTGAAAATAAAAATTTGGGGCTTTGACCACGGCAACTGGAAGGCTACGAACTTCTTGTTTTTACAAAGAATCGAGTTACGTAATAGAATGACATTCGTCGTCTGATCACTCGTTTATTCTTTCATAAGCGACCATTAGCCTGGCCAAGCGGTGTCGCGGCTGATGCTGCTGCTTGACATATCACTGATGATAAATATTCGTGAATGGTGAACGTTTTGTTTAAAAAACTGCATGAAATTGGCTGACTTTTGCACATCACCATGCCGGGTAACGTGCCTAATCGTCGTCCAGAGGTGCCATATGTGGTAGGCGACATCCACCGACCTTTTCCATCGAAACAGTTAGGATTTGCACACTTCCTGATCGTTTCGTGGTTTTACCCGATTGTTAATAATCTCTGTGGATCATGCCCAATGCGGCAACGCGCAGCGGACCTAAACGGTACGTTACCCAACCATCACACATCTCTTTTAGTGAATCAGCTAATCATGTATCCCGAATTTCTTGAAATACACGTTGCTCTCACAATCTACTTAACGGTCGAACACTGTTGGTCTGTTCATATCTCTCTCATGAACAAATCCTATCTCCGTATTCCGGAGCAAACTGGTAATACGCGAATATAAACCCTTGTTTCAGCAACATTTCCAATACAACAGATGACGCAGACTATCACGGGTAACACATTTCCGCTCTTCTTGATGCAATCTGTTCAGAAGTATTCGGAGCTGGAAAGATGGCGCTGTTCAGGTCGTCATACCTGTTTAGTTTTTTGGCCAGAGTCTTGCAAACTACCCGGATGACTTATGCGGCATATTCGCTATGTTCATCATCGGCGACGTACGTGTCGACTGCGTTATCGGTGCATTTGGTTAGACCACTTCCAAGCCACACCGGGTATTTTTCAACCCGTTTTAACAACCTCCTCGTCATGTGACTGTTTTACACTCGGTAAACTTGTTACCCTGGTGAAAAGTAATTGGAAACATTCCTTAATCTCTGTCTTTCCCCTTATTCTAATGCGGGGTCGATTGCTTGCTTCATTGTTGCGATTAACACCTTATTTTTATCGACTATTTGATACAAACATGTACCTTTTCTTTTGTATACAGAATTTGGTGGAATCTCTCTGTGCACTCCAGTTACGTTGTGGCGTCTTTCGTTCGTGTGGTGAACTGTCGTGTGATCATTTGACCGGTTTTGCCGACCTTCACACGGTGACACTGAATCCCGGTTCGCTCAGGAATCCTGTTTGCCTGAGTCTAGATCACAAGTTGTCTCCGTCCTTATCTTTATTGTCCTCCGTTCTACGGACTCTAAACCAGCGAACACTCACTTTGAAGCAGCGTCTGAGAGTGGCGATTCGTAGGCTCGAGCGTTCTGCTGTTTCTTCCGGTTTGGATTTTGCTCATTTCCCAGAATCACCTTATACGCCAAACTCTTCTGGGTATGGTTCACCGGTGGTGGTCGATAAGTTATCAACGAGATTGGACGAGGGTTGTGACCGAGACCGAATCGCGCCGAACTGCTTGGAAAAACCCTGTAATGGGAACATAACGGTATATCCCCCTTGTTCCTCTTTGAATTCTGTTCACAAGAGACCGCTCTGTTCGTCAGCGTGCACTTCGCAATTGCGAACAATCTGGTTGCCGCTATTTGTTTTTCTGATTTTTATTTGTCTTTGTCTAACTTTTCATATATTCGGTCGATTGCGTAACAACTTGTCCCCTGCTAGCCGTCCGTTATTCTGTCGTTTGCGTCCGGGGTTCATTTTGGCTGAGCTGAGTCCGAACTGGTGGTTAAGGCAGATTGCATGTCTGCATCTTCCTGATTCAAAGGAGATCCCATTTTGAGCGCGGAAGCGCATGCTAACATTCCGTGTGTCTTTTCTCCCTTTTGCCGGTGTATGACCGCCTTTAGTTTTCTTTGAAAACTATCTTTTCGCTTGTACTATTTGTTGTACTGTCGTTCGCCGACAGACTGTATAGTTGTTTACGTTTAAGCGGTCATGAAGACAATATATATTTTGTAGTTAGTTTGTTGCCAATTTCTGCTTCAGTTCTACAGTGGTGAAGTTCTGATATTTTATGGTTTGTCATGCGTGTGGTTCAAATAAACCTCATCGATGCTCTACTAGTGCATATTGAGCATTGTGCATTTCAGTTCTCTACCGGTCACGTAAATTGCATGATTTTGTAAGCCTAATGTAGACGAAAATATTTCGATTGCGTCGATGATCCTTTTTTAATTTATAATTCCGCAGTTGTGTTTCTTTGCACACATCCATGAATGTACGGAATTTCATTCAAAAACTAGTCTTGGATTCATCCTTGAAATGTTTGTCCTAACCGTGTGCTTTAAGTGAGAAGAGCACCTATTATTAAATTTCATCATGCACGGATAATTGGTTAAAAGTCCTCCGTCTTTTTTCCGAACTAAAGTACTCTTGCTGTTTATCATGAGAAGCAGTAGTTAACGACGGGAATCTTAAAATTGGCAACCACCTGTTTCATGTTTATGGACGGTCAATGCTAATATATTTTAGCCTTTGTGAATTTCAATTAGTTCTCCTGAATGGAGACGAGAGTGGGCGTCCATCATGTGTTTTTCACCTCTGTGACATTTTGTGTTTGGTCATCATTATCGATCAGAGGTTGGCACCGACTGGTCGTTGTACAATCCTAGAAAGAACACCGAACCTTAGTTTTGAAGCGAACAGAGTACAATGATAAGATCCAGTTTTGCAGTCTTTCATGTTGAAATCAAATTTTTTTATCTTCAAAGTGCTTAGGTCTTGGGTACAAACGTTCTAATTACAAGTGAATGTAAAGTGGCATCTTATGGTTTTCGTTGTACGGCTTTATCACTTATTTCACAACCAATTCAGATACTGTGCCCCGTTAACTGGCACTTCTAAAATCTTTTACCGCAGACAAACGGGCTACAGCCCAATATACGAACGCATCTTACGGTGACTAGCTTCTAGTAGCTGTATTTATTTCCCTATGCAGACTTACCGTTTGTCTTCTCCAATCTGATACCTATAGGCCAGAGTACTATAAAGTGGTAGTGGATTAGACGTGTTATTACTTCGTTTGGCTATTATATTTTTCCTTGCCTGACCGAAGACTTATGCTGGTTTTCATAAGAACGGCGAGGTTGAGATTTTATGCGATGCTGAGATTTGTATGTCAATTCGACGGTGTTTTTACAGTTGTAGAAAGAATCGATGTACACCAAAAATTCGAACGTTACCAGTGGGTAAGTGGGGTGTATGATAATTAGCAGCTCGGGACTGTGATTCTGGAACACGTCAAATCGTCTGACTGATCGTACAAGCATAAGCTGGCAAGCCACATGTTTAGGCTGTGAGGGTGCACGTGACGGTGCGACGAGACATACGAACAGAGTTCAATTCGCGTGAGTGATTGTCATAACCTTAGCCCCTACCACGGCATATGAACTATTAATCTTTCACGAGGCGTTCCGTTCGCGCGCAAATGACTAAAGTGCGTGGGATGCAAATTACAATGAAGTTCCAGCGATTGCATAATCGTGACTTGACGAGCGTGTGTGACGTGCTTAGGAACAGTCCGTAATTTGAATGCTACCTATATTTTACGAAGTTACCATCTCTTGCAAGACAGCTTTCGAACCGTACCGTTGATAGATAATGCGAGCAATAGATGGTCAAACTCCGGTGAAATTTTGGATTCCTAACTGAGACTTCATATCATCAAGTTGAACATCACCCACAATTGATCGCAACTGTCGCATTCCCATAGACTATCCAGTCGGTCCCTTTCGAAAAGAAGTACTAGACTCGAGTTTCGCTCTCATTAGACCTCGTCAGTAGTGCATATCATCACCATTGCCGGGACTTGAACCACAGACATGCTGTTCATGAGGCTACCGTGTTTACCACTGCGCCATTGACCTCACGTTAGGCACGACCGAATTATCATATGTGAACGCTCAACCACTTTCATATGTGAGTATATATATATAATGTATACATATATCATGTAGTAGGTAATGTAGTGAGGATGAAGAATTTGTTGCGAATTGAACAAGGTAGTGGTCGAGATTAAAGCGCGGGGACTTTCATCAACAAAGTTAGCCCGTTATAGTAAAAACAACAGTGTACAGCTGATTTTTTTAAAAAAAACCGGCCTTAAGAATCTACGTGCAACAGGAAGTCTGCTCAATTTGGAATCAGTTGAAATTGGTGAGAATCTGAGCCTCACATCTTTTATTGCTTGTACTGTTAGCTGTTGAATTTCCCAAAAACGATACAACAGCTGATAGCATTCATTCTGGGGTGAGTCCTCCGATGTTTTGCATGTTCTGATTAGTGAATGAATGGAGAGGTCGCGAAACTTGTCGGCAAGCTATTCCTTTCATATGTATATATATTCAATCTAGAATGACCCACCAAAGCCTGTCTTAACTGCGTCGTCCGAGCGAAATTCACGCACTTATTCGAGACACCAGACCATGTATTTGAATATCGACGATCCTAACCAATACGGTAGAATTAAGATACCCTTGATAGCTCACTATTGATGTTAGCCAGCTTCTGTCTGATTCGTGCTGCAGTGGTTTGGTTTTTACTTAGCTCTTTATCTTCTCAGTTTCTCATTCGCAATATTTCTATTACTGATACTCTGAAGCTGAAACGATCTTCCCACTGGTCTCTTCTTTATGAACCGTCCAACACAGGTTCACCAGTTTTCAGAAGACTGTAAGAAGACATACATTGCGAGATGCAGGCATTTATTTTATTCTCATCAGTCGATTACATAAAACATTCAGTTACATAGGTTAAACGCTTAGCGACAAAACAATGAAATGAACGAACATCACATGGGATGAACACCAGCGTCAGTGATTTTGTAGGCATGTATATGACTACCTTTAAGTTGCTAATCATGCCTTTATACTTGACCTCATATTGTTGGATGGATGGGAGAGTTCCATGACTGTAGTAACCGTCTGTCTTTGATTACGTGACAACTACTCAGCTCCGTTGATCTGTCGTTATCGCTACAAAATTTTGTTGGACCCATCATTTCAAGAATGTGCTGTTCACTTTTGTGCAGCAGTACACTTTCCCAGAACTTCGGTTATGATATACAATTTGAATTAGAACTCCGCTGGACAGACAATTAGCAGTATCAAGGTCATACATAGTACCATGCGAGTCAGGTCATAGAATCCTGTATCAAACGCAGTATGAGTTCGGTAGGACAAAATATTAATCACGAGAGTCTGATAAGAAGCCTGTGTATCCAAACCGACGATCAATTTCTTTGCGTATCATATCACAGGCTACAGTTGTCCGAAAGATTTGTTTGGCGTATCTCGATGAAAAGTAGTCTGATTGGTTTATACTCGGCAACCCTAGATGTTCATTGCAAGTAAAAATCTTTCCATCGAACAGATTTAGAGCAGTCGGTAGATAATAATCATCACAATTCACTCATCGTCTTATGACGTACTTGGCCATACAGAGGTTTAATTCCATGGCCAAAACTGAGTCAAGGGCAGTTGCCGCAGATAGACCGGCTTTGTTGTCAACGGACCATTAGGATAAATAGTCAAGAATATGGATTAATAGGACCATTTAATTCAATTAATGTCACCTCCTAGTGCGCTTCAAGATGAGGAGCCTGATTGAGAGGTTCTGGTAGCATAGGTTATCAGGTGGTATCAACAGAATAGTTACTGTATCTCCTCTAAGGACGAACGGACAACACAAGCACTACTCACAAACAGCCGAAATTCAAAGTTTCCAAGGCAACGATTGGGCCACGAGTTCGGTAGAGATGTCAATATGCCGATTTTGCGAACACAAAACTCAGACAAAAATATTCATGACTCAAGTTCTGGTGGAAGTGGGCTTTATTTACTGCTGAAGTCTACATTCCAAGAAGCTCATCCAAGTAAAGAAAATGATGAAGTCTCAGTGATGTCCCATTTGTAAGTTGAAGCGGAGAAATAATCAAGAGTTGCACCTTTCCAAATAACTCTACGCAGGCGTGAGTGGTAAAGGCCGAGTCCAAAGCAAAGCTGGTTTGGAAAGAACAGGTACTTCTAACTCTGTTGATGTGCTCCACCAAAGATGTCTATGGCTACCGATTGTCCAAAAACAGTGATAGATAAGCTAACCATTGACTTCGAACCCGGTAGACAGTTCCTGCGTTATAAAGTTATCTGAAATTGTGATACCAACACCTTTCAATTAAAAGTGAATCCTGAGGCTAGGACGGAGATTTGTGAACAGTAAATGCAGACCGTAAAGGTGGGTTCACTTAAAATCCGGACCAGTAGTGGAGGAAGGTTCACTGACATTCTGGGCACTCTGAATCTGACGCTGCTTTCTTCCGTGTTGTTTGCATTAAGTTCACCTCTTCAGAGTCAAACTGGACGGTCACAACAGTTGCTGTAGGGCTGTTTGGAAGTACACGCAGTTTATTGTCATTAGAGGTTGTGAGACAAAACCATCAGTCCTAAAGCGTGTCGTCATTCGCAACGGAACGTTTTTCTAGCCGCAGTACAACCAGCATAACGGTTGTTCAGAATGTGGTTTCACTTTGCCAGATAGTTCTTCGTAACGAACAGTTGTGGCGATTACTACTGTGTTCAATTTTAACCTATAAGAATACGCCTTTTATACTGGCGATTAGTCCGACGAAACATCTATTTACGTACAAGACAATGTTTCACATCGTTGTCTGAAGTAGACTGTTATACTACGTAAGATTGATGACAAAATAACGTTAGTAACACTCAGAAGGTAAAGTGATATATTCTGTACAGAGGCTAGAGACCAACTCTGTGAATGGGCGACCAGTCGCATTTATCCATGCCTAATAAATAAAGGTAATAGAAATAGAAGTGAATGATTTTTTTGAAATTTTTTTCAAGTGTTTAAATCTTGAAGCCATAAGTGAAGCAAACTACTACGAAGCTTGGTAACGTTCCTATTCAAAAAATATTCCATATTAGCAGACAAAGTGGTTTCGGTCAGGTGAACAACTCTATCTTGATGTGCCCAATTCACTTGATTTCGTAATTTGCCGTTTAACCACTTCATTTTTCGGAAGAGTCGTCTGTACATGTAACCGTTAGCGATCAGTCATGCCTTTTTTTCCGTTACAATAACAAACACTTTATAACTCCTGGGTCTGATGAGATTTGATGAGGAATTCGAGTAACACCAAACAGCCTGCATGTAAATTTCCTTTAAACAGATCGTTGGACCTTGTTTCGATAGGTTTTGTTTGCATGTTTTACGCTAGGATATCCAGTTCAATGCCAACTAACTGATTCAGCTGGTGTGCGTGCATATGAGGAGTTTATATGTCGGTTGTTGTATCAGACAGCGGAAGTGCGCACCCAGATGGTCAGATAGTGTGCAGTGCTTGTTTGTGTATGCATGAACATGGGTGTCAGCCAAACTAGTCCACCTCGCAAAGTTGGTTCACATGGTTGGCACATTAGGTGGTGGTTAGCCAAGCGACCGAAACTAAGTCTGATGCATAATGATTATAGAACCAATTCGGGTCGGTGGACGAGAACTGTGATTTTTCCGATTTAAAGTTTGAATGCCAACTCAAACGACATTTAGATTAGTAACTTAAGACAACCCAAATGAAAGTCCGCATTGAGAGCTAGGCAGTAGTGCCGCTGAGATCAAAAATCGCATCACTGGGTCCAGAAACGACCGGACTAACAGTTAGTAGCCTCACTATGATAAACCTTTAAAGCTGGATGACAGTGTTTCATAGGTTTCGGGAAGCCTATCATCGAACGGGATACAGGTGACTGACAATCTGAACAGACTGGTCTGCTTCTTGGTACAGTGTGTCATTAGGAAAATGAGATGAACCGTTGGGGAAATTGTCGAAAAAATTTGTCCTGACTGCATTTTTGATATTGATCCTGAGTAAATACGTTGTACCTGTCGAGCTACGTGTGTTAATTGTTCCGACAGTCACTTCATACTGAAGACAGATTGATAACCAAATGATAATGATCAGAAGGCGCGGAACTGTTCTGCTCCATGATCAATTATCTGAATTGAATATCGCACGTAAGGTCATAGCTATTACATACAGATAAACTTTCTCAGTAAGCTCTTTTCAAGAAGCACTAGACTCCAGTTTTATCCTTGTTAGAGTCCGTTGATAATACGCATCCTACTACTCATGAGTAGTAGGGGATTTTGGTTTTCATAAAGATTGAAGATCATCCACAATTGAGCGCAGCTGTCGAATTCCCATAGACTTTCCAGTCGGCCCCTTTCGAAAAGTAGTACTAGACTCGAGTTTCGCTCTCATTAGAGCTCGTCAGTGGTGCATATCCTCGCCACTGCCGGGACTAGAATCCTCAAACTGATAATAAGTGGAGTTGAGAACGTCTACAGATTCACAAGCATTACGGGATGTGGGTGGTTTGAGATATGGCCACCCATAGTCGTTTATCATCACACCATAAAATGACTCTCGTCCAATTCCGGCGTGCAGCTGTTCGTACTGGTCTGACTATAAGCATCCCCGCCTCTAATACTCTCTGTACAGAAATTCGCCATTTTGATATGCTGAGTGAGTCAGTGGGTTCAATTACTACCGAAAATGAACAGTACATTACTCAGTCACGTTACCATGATATCTCGTTCAGTAGCTGTCCTGTTCACACACATTGTGTTCATTCACCCAAGGCTATTTTATTGCTCACTTCGTCACTCATCTCTCGTACGGATTGTGAAATCATACGATTTTCCACAGTAACCTAGTATGATACACACAGCTCATGAGTCCTTAACACTTGCGGTACACAGCCTGTAAATTCCGAAATCAGATAACAGATGTACCATGAAATTGAATGACCTAAGATAATAAAATAAATATGTTCGCTTTCAGCAACCCACTTGATGTTGAGTTACTGTTTGTGGCTCTGTGTCTTTATCTATTCTCCGTCTGTACATCTACGGTTAGATGAGTGTAACTGAAAGGAATATTCACAGAATGTCCGCTCTAGTTCGTTATGGTTGAGATCGCAGCATCAATGATGGCGCAAATTCGAACACTGCCATTTTTAGTGAATGCAGAAATTGAGTAAGGAAGAATCTCTTTGTCATGCACGGAGTGGGAACAATCATAAAAGTGTAATAAAATAAAGCAATCAACGCCTCCTGAACAGATCTACATGATTATTCAGTAGATAAATGACTAATTATCTCCTTCCGTAAGTCCATACTGCACCCAGAACATGAGATCATTCTCAGTTGTGCTAAGCAGGAGATAAAATGCACAAAACATCAGACTAGATAACAAGGTGATAGTGAGAATCAAAGGGACAGTAAAAAGCGGCAGCAAGGAATGTGCATTTGGGTGGCCTAGGGAACAGAACTTTGACGGGCATTAATCACTCCACTATTCAAAGATTAATACTAGGCTAAGAGTAAGCAGAAAGACACAGTCTGATCAGCATTAAGTAATTCTATGAAAATCACTCTTAAAATTTTGCGCATTTTCATTTGAGCTTTAACCACCACCTCATCAAGTTGGTTCGCAATAGATAAGAAAATTTTCAGGACGAATTTGATCTTGAAGTAAATGCAACGGGCCTCTCTAACTGATGGCTTATTTATCATTCAAATACACCAATAGCATGTCATTTACATCACACAGTCTTTCAAAATAATCATACTACTAACAAATTGCAGGTCAGAGACCACAATTTATCCCGTATCATCGCATCCAACCTTGTTAATTATGAGTTGGGACACAATATACATGATTACATGTAAGCACACAGCCACACTCACAGTAGTCAATACTTTCGGCTAATTATCAGTTAAAAAAACACTGTCCAAAAAGTTCATTGATTCTTCCCAGTTGAAATTGAAGAGAGGTACTGGCTGTGAAGTGATCGAATCTATTTAAGAGGGCCTCTTCTCGAAGCGATCGGGTAATCTGAGAATTATTCGCAAGCGAAAGTGGCAGAGCGTTCAGCTATGATAATGCGACCGTGTTTGGTGTGATGTAAACCATTCAGTGGTCAACATGGTCTTTAAATGAAATATTGGTTGAAGTTCAAATCCGGACAATCAAAAGAAAATGCGCTACTGACAATGTCTGACAGAAGATAAACTCTGGCCTAGTGTTCGTTTTTGAAAAGGACTGACCGAAAAGACCATTAAGATGTATGATGTTCAACACAAATTCCTCGTGCGTAAAGGCAACTACTTCGCAATAGAAAGTAGTGTAATGAAATTCGAAAATAATTTGTACGTGGTAGATTATTATGGTTTACATACATCGAACATCACTCAGCACAGCGCTACTGACTAGATATAACAAGATTGAAACCTGAATATAGTGACTTTATTCGGAAAAACTCGAAAAATTCATGAAGATGCGAAAACTGAAATCAGTTGTGAGCGATATTTACGACGAAAGGTTATTAACGGTGCAGTTATGGTGAAAAGTCTCAATGAAACAATCCGTGCGTTCTCACTCCGATAGCGTTCATGAAAACGAATTAGTCTACAACACAGTAAAGTTCTCATTCAGACGTCCTATGCAATTCTGTCTGTTTATTAAAGGTTTTCTGGTATGGACGTTTGTTTGCCATTTCTCGCCCGTCTGTATGATTTTGATCAGCGATAATTCATTCGTGCTGTCGTATTGTTCATTGCCACCGGCTGTGGACTTCGATCATATCCCAAAAAAGCGTTGGGACGTCCTACTGAATTTCGGAACTTACAACACTAGCTCCTTCTTCAACAAACTTGCTTCTAATATGCCAGGGAGCCAATTTTTCATCACTAACTCATTGAAAATAAGGACCAGGAACGATTTGAAATGCTGTTCTTGCTATTCGTGATAGTAGGGGGTTTTCCCATCGCTTTTTAAACTTGACCACAGGTGAAGTGATGTTTCTGATCGACCGTAATTCAATACTTTTACCTGGTCTCTGATCTTGAACGGGCGCCATTTTTTTGTGCTGGACCTCATGTCGTTCGTTTATTTTGGTGCAGTGCTATACCTGATGGTGCAAGTGTTTGGTGTTCCGGGTATTGTCGTTCTTGTGGGTAGAAACTGTCTCTCCATGTCCCGGAACACACAGATATTCAATAGAATCCTGGACTTACGACCGTACGTAAACTAAAATGAGAAAGTATGCCTTATACCAGGCCACTTATGGTGAGTGTTATGCGCACGTGTCTTTTGGCTTCGATCACTGTGATAGGATAATTAGAAACGGATGGCGTTAACCACGTGCGTGTATGCGCAGATGGGAATAGTGTACAACGCCCAGATGAAACTTTGGAACATTTTATTTAGCAGGTGAGAAGATATTTATATAGTGGCTAATGAATACAATCATCAGGAGCACACAAACAAACTTGGAAGTGCTCAACAGGTTGCTTGTACGACCATTGTACGTTTTGGTAGGGAATGCTGTTTTGAGTGTTTTCACTTCGATTCGCAGTTTAAACGTGCTTTCGATATCGATAACGTCCGTTAATTTAAAGCAGCCGATCAATGTGGCAATATGCAGCCATTTTCACGTCACGATGAAAGCGTATTGCAGCTTCCGCACTGACACAGACTTGCCAGCCATTACCTTTCACATGTGAATGTGGTTGACAGTGTAAGTGTGAAAATGTAGTAATCTCCAATACGAGATCAATCGGGCAATGATCAACGCGGTAGCTCCACAAGAACGTGGACTGGTGTTAAAATACCAGTCGTCATAGGGATATGTATTATTACCGAGCGGAAAAGAGGCATTTCTTGTCGAAAAAGGCTACCTGAAACGTTGATTGA
This sequence comes from Paragonimus skrjabini miyazakii, assembly GCA_014338405.1. NCBI lineage: Eukaryota > Metazoa > Platyhelminthes > Trematoda > Plagiorchiida > Troglotrematidae > Paragonimus > Paragonimus skrjabini miyazakii. The sequence goes on along the minus strand of JTDE01021558.1, from coordinate 4,939 downwards.
AAGGTGAAGACTGTGAACAAATGAGAGCGGTAATTGATTTATACCATCGTAAGTTCAATCGATTACAAATCTGGTCATCAAGACAATAAGATGCTTAACACGATTGTGACCGAACCTGGAACTCGTATATGAATCAGGACACAATTGACGACCATTCCACAGATCAACGTTTTGAAACACAAGGTTGTATCTGACTGAAATGAATGCCCGACATTCACACATGTCTAGTTTAATGAGCTTGTTTTGTTGTTTACGCAAAAACTCGCAGAACGCAGCTCACATATTGGCCGTAAGCAACAAAGTGGGTTCGCCGACAAACAAATCAATATGTGAAAATCATACGAAAACAGAACCGGTTATACTTGATAAAAAACGTTTACAGAAATATAGACCGTAATGCCTCGGTCACTGTCATATACAAAATGCAATAGACAGCAAAGGGGAAAATGCTTATCTAAGGCTTCAGATTCGTATCAGAAGATACAGGCATCGGGCCGGAGCCAGTCAAATGTTTAGGTTTGACCTCGTTCTCTGCCACGCTACGAATATAAATAGTCGGCTCAGGTTCATTTTCTATTTGACCCCGTTCATACATGTAGGAAGAGGCAATAGCCAGCAAGCGACCATCCTCAGAGAAAGCTAGACTGGAAATGCTAGTCGAATATTTTGAAAGTTGTGCCAACCGCTTCCGATTAAATCCATCCCAGATGTTCACAATCCCGTCGCATCCACCTATCACAGCAGAAAATAGGGAGTAGGTGGCAATTAGTGAAAAAAATATCACTGTATAACTCTCAAAAAAGTAAACCTCAAGTTTACCTAAATCTAGACGGAAGGGTTCGATGAAATCATGAAGTGATCTGATAAACGGGGGTTGGCATAACACAAAATGACGGCCAGAAAATGAAAACGATATCAATCACAAGTGACGAAAATTACTGCAGTCTGTCAAACCTCATTTACCTCTCGTTGACCCCAACAACCTCACCCTTATTGGGATACACCAATAAGGTACACGACCTATCAGGAATTTCCATCCTCGTAGTTATGAAGAGCCCCACTTAAGTTACACTAAGCCCGACCGAACCGTTGCGTACATTCAAGTCTGAATGACATTAAAGTCAGTAACTATTCAGATGTGAACTATTTTGATGGAGCCGGATGATTCTGATTAGATTATCCCTTTGTTAACTTGATAGCTCAGTCACACGGGATGAACTACATATGGGACGTGACAAGTGAACGAGGAATGTAAGAAATCGAACATACATAGAAGAAAATAAGTGACATATACATGACGGGATCAACTGAACCAAACGTACTAGTGAAGAGAGCTGCCCTCACCCAAACCAGCTACTTGTTTTTGTTCGTTTCGTTCTGACAACTCTGTTTCATATAAACTGTTATGTAATTAGCCTCATGATGAATAATCGAAAACGAGCTTGTTCGCTATACTACTGTTTTGTGAAGAACTAGGGCAATCAATTGTCCCAGATAAGAGTCATGCTTCTCCAAATATTAGATTCAAGACGGCATACTGATTGTACACATGCACACATAGGCACGCACTACGCGCAGTAAGTATGACAAGCGCAATACACTTGAGGGCTCAGACACTAAATAAGGCCGCGTGACAACACAAAAAAGTTGGGTGTTGTGTGCGTATATGACACTCATTCGCACCTACATGCCCAGTTGAATTGAAATACATTTCACCTATTTCGTACGCGAATTTAATTGGTAGCTCTCAAAAGGGCATTACTGTGAAGTCAATCCGCAGCTCAATGCATATAAGTGGTGAAGATAATGACCACCAACCTTACGGTTGCCGGTTCGAGCTGCAGTTATGTAATCAGGCTACATCTGTCATCTGAGTTTAAACATCCCGACCATCTTAGGCGCGTATACCAGCTTGGACCATTGATTGAGCGTTAGTGCCTAAGGGTGTTAAAAAGATAGCATATGAGACAGGCCGCGGAAACACCATCTGGAATAGGACTAAACGGGAACGTACGTTGGCAATTTTGAAAATATGTAAGTAGAGTTCCATAACGAAAAAAGTATGGTTGAGCATGTGGACAAATAACTACCTACCTCGGTCACATCCTAGTCCTCTGAAGAAATCCTCGTTGGACGATAGGCACTGGGCAGCTAACTCACTTTCGTATGTATACTTAGTGGCGTCAGCAACTTTTGTAGAGAATTTACCACTTGCAAGCATAACGCCACACAGTAACATCGAAGATGTGTATCAACTTTTACCGTCACTTCCAACCTACGGCTTTGTACATTCCATTCCGCCGTACCTGGTAGCCAGGCAATAAACACGAGGACATTCCTTTCCACCTTTTAGACCACGCCGAGTTTTTTAAACGCATTAAGCGTATAAGTCACTCCCTACAAATTCATATGCTGTACAAAGAGCAATTCTTTTCCCACCTATTCTTTTACTTCATACGAGCTCCACACTCGTTTCTAAATGTCCGTTCATTCAAAAGTACGTAGGTGATGTCGTTTTCGATGTTCAAGATCTACTTTTAATCCCGAAACTTGCCCTATGGAGTGGTTTACCTGAGTTGATCAGCTGGTCTAACGCAGATTCCCTATCATCCAACACGTCCTAATAGAATGTTTTTATGTAGTCTCCCTGAATAAACAAGGTATCTGCAACTCTGATGCTCTGCAGCTTCAGGCTGAAAATCTAGACTGTGGAACATGTAAGTGGGATGTAAAGCTGTAAATCATAATGACTCCTTTGTGTGAGCAAAAGTTATATTAGAACTTAAATCGGTTTTCCATGAAGTGAACTTCAAGAGACAAGTTAACAGGGATACATTTTACAACCTTTGTTCAAACGAATTTTGCTGAATCTTAACAAATACGCATCACGGAAATAACACTACAAAATATGCGTGAAGTCATTACTTATGGAGGATATTCTGTCCAGGTATGGAAAAATCCACCAACACTACCAAGGTGGTACTAACGTTAGTTAACTTCTGCATAATGTAATTTATAAGTTACAGTTAAATCAGTTAGAACAAACAGCGTGCCATGTACCACCACTAGCTTGTCTTTTCAAGTTAGAATGAAGTAAAAAGGTTTATATCTCCTGTTCTACGTCTTTGATATATTCAATTTCATCTTCTGAACGCACGCACACTGATCCGCTAGCCGTACATTTCTCCAATATTCCCACTGGTCTTATGATTAACGAGTGCAAACACTTCGGTATGTTTCAAAAGCTTTCATTTAACTAAGGTGGTACTTCTCACTCCCATCTCTATCATTCTTCACCCATTAAAGGTCTGTAAACAGTTTGCTCAGACACAATCTAAATTAATCGATCTGAATTTAAAGCAACATTTACAACGAAATTCCTCTTCAAAGTAGTAAGTTTTCTAGTACATCTAGACATTTTTACACAAAAGCAGATAACGGGAGTGAATCAACAAGATCCGAGCTGATGCTCCGCACAATCAGAGCGGTTTGAGGAGAAAGTACCACACTAGACTGCCTTCTCTCACTCGAATCAAGAAACAACAAGCCCTGGAAAACACGGTGTACAATGCCTTAAAACGGACAACACTCTCTTGTGACGGCAAAATCAGGTCAGTTCCCAAATAAGAGGTTCAAACGCAGCCTACCTTCGGTCACCGATCCCTCCGGGGGGGCATCGATAAAATGGCAGAGTTTACCAGGATGTTCTGTTCGGTCTGAACGCACAACGGACTGCCTCCAAATATGGACGAACAATCTAGCGCAAGCTATTTCAGGTGACTGTGACAAACGGAATTAGTAGAGGACCACACTGTAACCACGTTTTGCACTCATTATTGTAATCTGAGACTACGTCAGATCGGATGAACTGACTCATCAACCGTATCGTGAACGACTTCATCGGCTAGTCTGCATCGAACAAAACCAGTATGAGGTAATCACTATTAGTCAATTAAAAATCACGTGCAATTTGAAGACACGTACGTCTGCGAGGAGCCTGCTGCACCGGCAGAACTGGACAAAATATGGAGCAGCATGGAAACAAAAAAGTCAAAAGACACTGAGTTCGGCAAATTTTGAGGAAATTTTCTGATGACACGAGGGTCAAGCGGCTTGACTAACACGTTTAAGTTTGTACACACAAGATGAGAAAATGATACATAACAGATAGTTCAAAGTGGTGCTATATAAACAAAAGTAAGTATGTATGAACGTGTATGTATGAATGAAAACAAACAAAAAAGGTGGTGAAATAAAATCTCCGCATTTTGTTACGTTTTAGTTTGGTATTCGCGCCCTAAAAAACAGCAAGCGTACGGTAGATGAAATTTGACTTGTCTTCTAGCCACAGAGCAATATAACACGAGCACACATAAGTCACACATTCATCAACTCCATGGTATTGTTGCACATGAAGGCAACCATTTCAGTATAGTTGCTAACAGCATTGGAATAGGTTAGTAGAAAATAAGCTTTCTCGGTTTAAGTGGTTCAAGAATGCAATAGGCCAACCAGACATCTCCCGGTTATGCAGTCAGCAAATAGGGGACGGTAAATGTTAAACATATAATCCCCCCACAACCTAAAATAGGCGTTGTCACAATACGCACTGTTAATTAACAGATAACGCCTCCCATGACTAAATACACGTACACAATGAGTGCTCTGCCACTAGTAAACGTACCAAGAGGATTTAATCGGCGATCATCAAGGGACTACTCTGATTTTCAGATAGTACACAAATCCCGTTTGTTGGGGAACGGGACATAAGAAATAAAAATGGCGTACCCACACATAAAATATAAAACAGGCAGAAATGAAACATACCAGATGCAAATGTGTTAAAACCTTGATGGAAAGCAAGCGCAGTGACCGGGTAGATAATTTCTTTGTTTTCTTCCTTGACGCGATGACATTTGAAAGCGTACTTTTTCTTTTG
>JTDE01021557.1:0-19174 GCA_014338405.1 Paragonimus skrjabini miyazakii | reverse complement strand
TTTGGTAGCGGAACAAAGCTTCTTATTTTGAACGCGTCTTTTGGCTTGCCTTGGGAGCGATTACGGGAACAGTCGCGGTACTATTCGGGACCGAGAATTTCATGTGAATTATTACCGGGACGAGAATCCGATTTATCGAGCGTACCACTATACCGAGATCGAACCAGTGTACCGTTCAGGAGGGTTTACAACACAACTACAACGGGGGTCCCTGACTTTCAGTTGATATTGGCGAGCTGATGAACAGTCGGATGTTTGGTTAAGTTAAAATTGAGTATCATTCATATTTGATTACATCCTTCGCATGCATATAGACTATTCGACCAGCTTTGTTCGGAACTAAGCAATAGACTTGAGTTTTACTCTTGTCGGAGCTTATCAGTAATGTACATCTTTGCTACGTATAGCCAGAACTTCAATTTCTGCTGTGGTTAGGATATGCATTACTGTTAATTTCTAACAAGAGCGAACTTCGTGTCTGGTGCTTCTTTTCGAGAGATTAACAAAAGCTGATCGGTGTCAGTTGCATGTTGACTAATCAATTCAAGTGAGTCAGACGTTTTCAATGAAATTTACTTTAAATCGAAGGAATAGGAATAGCTTCCTACTTAATTATACACTAGTTGAATATCACTCACGTCTGATCGCAGCCTTCGCATTCAGAAAAAGATTAGTCGGAAAGGTTATACACATTCAAAGGTTATGATCCAATTTCATTGATGTTCAACTTGAAGTTACTCCAAAGTATACGCAGATAAGAACGGAATGATGTTGTGATAACCATGATCATAAGGTTCGGATTTTCGCAGATATGAACGAATTCCACAGGGCATTCAAACGACAGCTTAGAAGTCCAAATTTTACTGAGCCAGAAAAAAACGAATACAATCCAAAAAAACTGAATATGTAGAGTAACGAATAAGCATTGAATAATTTCTGGAAAGATATATACATTGCAGCCAGAGTCCCGTAATATCTGCTGCTGTTAGAATGCTGTGCTGTGGGAAGTGAAAGTCTGTATTTATATACGTGATCTCTCTCGTACGTGGTAATTCTGCCAGATAATGTCATACCCAATACCTCATTATGGTTCTTGGATACTTCAATAATTCCGTCTTGCCATCCTGGGATTTGCTTGGTTGATTTCTACTGAAGGTCTGTCACTGCAGTAAGCTGCTCCGAAACGGTAACAGCTTGTCGGCGATAGCCATGGTAGCCATAAATTTACCCTAAGAAACAAGCGGTTCACGCCGTGAATTGCCGTGTAGACTGATCGCTGTTTAAAGTAGTTTGATCCGATTTTTAATAAAATGTACATATTCTTCCCGTGAATCACACTACTTTTTTATGAAAGCATATTCACTATGTCCAGAAACGAACGCATGTTCAGCTTCCACAAACCTTTTTGTAGCATTCGTTTGAATTTTCTCTATACACGTCGTCATGTTACTGGTCATGTAACTATATTTAGATGAAGGTCGCTGTAGCCGCCAAATTAAATTTAGGCAATTTTACTTTTGTTCGAATACTGATAACCGAAAACACGTTTGGGATGTACAATTTCAGAAGTATACAACATTTCATATTGATTCTTTATATATCTACTCGTACTCATTCACAGATATCTATAAATATCATAATATGGAAAAACTGCCAAACTGTTATGTGATCGTTATCAGTTTGACTTGACATCGGGGTGTTGAGTTCTAGTAGTACTCAGATGATCTCTGAAATGAACGCAGAACAGATTCTACACTTGCTATTGTGTAAGTTGTAGCCTCGTTTAAGTTCTTCAGTTTGGACTACATAACTTGAACATAGAACTAGTTCAAAGTTGATCACATAAGTATTTTTGCAACCGCAGTGCTATGTGGTGTATTAGTAATCACCAGTTGGAAGCTAAATTAATGGAAGTTATTTTAAAGCCGTGCTGGTGGACTACAGTATTGTGGGAAACATTGACAGTTCTGTTCACTTATCTTCTCCAACATAGTCAATTAGCCGATCGATTTGAGGATACGGGAAGACGGTTAATTACAGGTTAGAAGACTGCTCAAAAGGAATACTGTAAATGTTATGTCATAATTGGGGACTTTTAATCAACAACGGGCTGTTTCGGCAGTTGTACTAAGTAAACTGAAAATTTGCGTCGCACACAATCAAAACATTCTTTGTATAAATGAGATGGTCCATTGGCTTCCACCTTCCAACCTAACCTCTTCAGGATATCCACTTCGTTTGGGCAATACAGAGATTTACGCTTCAAGATGCTCTGTAGGAAACAATTATATGGACGAATGAATCAGTGTTTTCCATCATCACTAAAAAGCTTTAACTTTTCGTTTTCAAAGAGGACTGGCTGAAAAGTCTATCCAAATGTGAAGGCTGCGATCAGGTGTGAGTGATGTTCAACGTGAAAGTAAAAAGTAACTATAGGTAACAAGATGTTTGGAAATCACAAGTCGAACCAATTGAACATGAACAGACGGACGCAATAATGCTATGTAGTTAAAGGTCAGTACAAGTCTGGATGCCGGCTAGAGGTTCGTTAAGATTAGATTTGTCAATCCAAATCGTAATGTCGAATCCTTGAAATTTTACAGCCCTCGTTTTGCATGCAGTTTGTGAAATAATTGAATCAGCTGTCTATGACAAAGACGAAGCGACTACATTCAGGAGTATCGGAGAAAAAGAATATTTCTCTGGCCCTCATGTTCACCAGACCTTAAGGAAATTGAGTGCACAATTGTGTATGGAAACAGGGATACTCCAGATCTATACATTTTTCAAATTTGTGTGAAATAAGCAACAACCCAGGGGAATAGTTGAGTACTTCTCTCTCCACAATGTACAGCAACATCGGTGTTGCTTCGAAAACAGGGTTGTAACCACAATTTTCGGTTAACATTTTCCTAATATCGTGTCTCTGATCGGTTTTGTACAGAATGGTTTATATTTTGGCAGTATTGGTGGCCAACATACATGTCGAATATTGAGTATATATGCTTGAGAAACTGATTAAAGCAGAACCTGGAGATCCTGACAGAGATGAACTTGCTAACTATGTCAGCATGTCGGCTACTGACCGGATGAATGCGCTTGCTGTTTAGGTTTAGGTTTTTTGTTGAGCTGTGAAACACAAACTACGTTGAAGAATCGAATAGGATAACGGAAAGATGATTAACGTGGACTTGAGTATGATAAACTAACAGGTTAATGTTTGAACCACACTAAGTATGTGGTAGTGATTTCATTTTCCTAGTTAGAAAAATCGGCTTACCGTTAATCAGTTTCGGGCAATGGCATTTGGAGATGAAACAGCTATTTGAGATTTTGATTGGGAAGAAAATGACCATGAGCTTCTCATTTAATGTATCAACAGGGCTAACGGAATGATTAGGAGACTATTCGACCTGCCACGAAGAATGTCACACAGGACGGAACTTTCGAAGCACTAAGCCAGCAGTTCACGCCAAAGGGATGTCTGTGAAGCAAACAGTGTAAATCAGCGGTTTCCAAACTCTTCAGTTTCTCTTCTGCTAACATTCTAAGCACCGCTTTGTACTTCTGTTCACTCGGCATGTAGCGTGTCAGTAGTAAGATCAAAACGGTAAAATCTTGTAACGTTACTGAAAACAGTACAATATAATGTTATAGATAATCTTCTGTTCCAATACGACAAGTGGACTGGCCACGGTAGTACCAATTCATCAACCTCAGATTAGAAATCACTCAGAAACAATCACTCTGCTCATGTTTAGAGGTCTGAAGTGCCTGTCGTTCGTCCCCCCTCCCACCCAAGTTAAAATTATTGCTTTCTTATTTCTTCACGTTGGAATACAAGAGGGGAACACTGTTTACTTTACGAAAGGCTGATGTACACCTTCAAACGTAATCTATTTTGCTCAAAACAGTTTTTTACATTCGAAGGAGTGTATAACTTCAGTGACGGTTATTTTTTTGTAACACTGAGCCACAACACCAACCGATAAAGGATTTTCAATATGGCACACAAGTGCACGTATTGCATTGTAAATCTTGAAGCAAAATCTGTTTTTGTAAAGATTTGGTATGGATTTTATGGAGCCTGTTATTGGTGAGGACATTCTACTGTACCACCAACCATTTAGCCTAGATATTACAATTCAATGTTCAATTCGATACCTAAACATTTTGACAATTCTGTCAACTTAGCGAATTTAGAGGATGTAACAGCTTCCCTTGCACAAAAAGAATACTTTGGATTTAATCTGCACACGGAATAATACGTTTTTTCAGCTACTTTCAGCCAATAACCAATGACATTCTCTGATGCTATCTTGCTTCAGACAATGACGGAAGTATGGTACATCATAGAAGGTAATGATTGACTTGCCATCAACGTTTTTTCTTTGAGAATAAATGTATGAATTCAGTCCAGGCGTAATGTTGTCTCTACTCCCAACTTCATTCGGTTTGGATTCCTGACTGTCGGGCCATTGGAACGTAACTGACGCACTACGAACGTCAGTAGCTTTCATAGCCTTGATATTAGACTTCAAATAATCCATCGCTGTTGGCGGTGGCGCTTTCGGACGGAAACGACGTCTCGACTGAGTACCGGTGGTAATGTGCACACGTCCAGTTTCGTCAATCGTAGTTTCAAAGTCGTCAGTGTCTACTTGCTGTCGGTACACAGTTGTTGCCAGAGGTGGTGCCTCTTCGGCCAGTACACATTGCCAGGGAGTGTAGTAGTCACCAGGTCTTCGAACAGGACCGAAGGCAGGCGGGGAAAAAGTGATGCGTTCGGAGAGGGGTTTGAACAATTCTAAGTGGAGCTTCATTTACAGATAAACAGGAAACAGATTTTAATCAACAGTTCACAGATTCTTACGAACCGTTTGAGAAAAACCAGTGTTAGTGCACTGTTCACCAAAAAGACGTTGCGTGCGAGAAGCGGTTTGCCTACAAGTAAGCAAAAAGTGCGGTGAATTACTGTACAAAGTTTACAGCACTCGTTTAAACCAGTCCCTCAAACACCAGGTTCTAGAAATCCGTGGCGCTAGATAAATTAGTGTACATAGGCTTCGGTAACGAAACTAACAACTCAGCCCACTTCCGTTGAACTTCTCGCAACTGTTCAGTGACCCCAGTTTATTTTCCAATATTCAGGTTGGTTGAGTGTTACAGTTGCTGTCACAAATCGGTCATCACCCTAAGCAGACACTGATCTCTGGTGTCAGCCCCCCTGCCTGACAGACTGACTGCCGTTACATAACTTTGAGGCTTGATGCTGTCCTGGTCTACAATCTTGTAAGAACCATCAAACTCTTGCTGTAATAGACCTCGAATGTTGTCCTTGCTATAGAATCGAATTTATTGTGGTTTATTTGGAAATAAACCAGGAAAAATCAAAATGAATTACTATTAAACTGAAATAACATTCTAAATTTTACCTCCCAAAGACATTGCAGCTGTACGATACAATTTATAGTATTTTCAGGATGCTCACATCTGAACAGCAGAAACAGCCATGGAAACGGAGATCTGCAATCATCTTTATTACCAGCTCACCGAGATTGACTACTGAAGTCTTTCAAATCAATGTTAAGAGATAGTCCAACTGGGCTGCAGAAACAAAACATTCTGTAGGAGAATACCCAAGTGATTCTTCCTGAGAATAAGACTATTTTTATCCTACAGGATTCTACAAAGTGGACGGAGTCATTTTACAAACTAAGAACGACAAAAATGGACATATACTCGTAACTAATACTCGAGATGCATTTGATTTATTCTCAGCACACTAAAATATATTCCAAACGCTTTACAGTCGACTGGAGCTTTGAATGATTTTGTGAGTATCGGGTGGTCATGAATGACAAAATAGCCAGAAAGACTAGTAATATTTTAAAGCGCTTGTGAATAGTTACGGACTCGTGGGAAGACTGCTACTGTTCAGTACTTATCTCCTCTTTTTCATCAGAGCTTAATTTTTCTTCTTTAAGATCCACCAAATCTTCCAGTCATTAGCACCAGTAAACACAATAAACGACAAAACTATTCGTTTAATTTTTTCCTTTAAACCACTTCCAATTAAACATCTAAAGAGAAGGAACTAATCTCAAGTAAAAGTACGATTCCCGTTGTAACCAAGCTAGTGTGATCATGAATACGTTACTTATATTAGCCATAAAACGCAACAAAAATTTTTCACGTGAATGATTTCATACATTCTACTGCTCAATCGTATGTTAAATATGTAATCAAATTGGATTCGGTCCACTAGGTCTGTTATGTCGTTTATTCTCAGAGGTCGAGCACAGTTAGACCGCCAGAGTCTATTTTCTGTATGACTGCAAGTTTTGTTTCCTTAGTGTAAAAGGATAGTCAGCATATTAGAAGTACTGCTTGAAAAAAAGTTTCTGTTCTAGAGAGTTTTATAGTGGCTTTAACATGGTGGTACAAGGCAGATTAGTCAAAAGATGTTTCTTTGCTTAGTCAGTTTAAGTTACGTGAACTGTAAAAGACGCATTTAGTACCTACTATAAAAACTGTTGTAGTTTTACATATTTATTCATCGATGAGTTGGGGAAAAACACCCACGTTATAAAGATAATCCCCCTTCTATTTCGTTACTAAGCCCTCAGCGCTCTTATTCTGTTCATCAATAAAGTAATCTATTAAAACTTGGTAAGGTTGAGTCTATTCCCACTGGACTTTGACGTGGTGTGACGGCTTGCGCATCTCGATGCCTTATTGAGCTAAACTGGACGGTGTGGTCACCACACCGATAGAGTCACTCCTTGGCTGGGGCCCTCACGACTCACAGAATCGGTGGCTTGAAACGTTGGGTGAGATGGTGCTTAACCGAGTTCAGTGGCGTGAATGTTGTCGTTGTTCGTTCGAGTTGTCTGCGAAGTGAGTGCATTTAATGACGCGGGGCAGTGAAAGCCGTAAGGAAGCTGTCTTGTTGATGACGCCTTACTTTCACTTACCGCTTGGTTGCTTGTTTGCAAGGTGTAGGCACTTTGATGTTGAGTGTTTGAATAGAGTCGTATTTATCTTTTTAATGAATAGGTCCCTTTCCTTTCCTTCCCTTTTTTTCCTCGTTCTTCTATTGCAGGTCTTTTTTACTTCTTGGTTGTGTGGCAGTTAAACATCAGTAGGAACCACTGCTATTTATGGTGATGACGATGTTCAATGTGCAGATCTAATACAACAGTTATCGTCATATATATTTCCCGTAAAATAATTAATATTAGTAACTATAGGTAGAATAAATACCATTCATTGTTCATTGTTGCTTGTATTTCCCAACAAACCTTCGAACTGTCTTCATTTAGAAACAAAACTAAGCTCGAATTCTGTCCTTGTTGGTGCACGCTAATGGTGTATTCTGTTGTTACTATCAGAATTCGAACTCTGGTCAACTTTTTCACGAGGCATTTGTGTTGGGTATTACGTGGCTGATTATTCGAATATGAAAATTCACTCAAATTTACTATGAGATCAGTGACGCACAGATCAACACGACTCTTTCCTGAGAATGTGCATCAGAGTACATAACCAAGCTGTAGCATACGTACACTCTATTGGAACGCTTTGATGAGGAGCGTTTCGTATTTCTGTTCGAACGTGGATGATTGAAATGTCTATTCGAATGTAAACACGTAAACACCGCTATGACTGGTGATCAATTCATATCACTCAACTACCGACTGCCAGTTAGTAGTGTCTATCTGTGTGTTACAAAGCTAACAGAACGAATAATGTAGCAGATCAGAAAAATAGTAGTTTGAACATCTGTTCAGCGTGAGAACCAGAAACGTATGGAAAGTAACGCATATGAAGTGATTGAGAAATGTATGTCGGACAAGTCCTCGCCAGTTGTTAGGTGTATTGTGCAAAGAATCAAAACTACATGAGGTAAGGAGCTTTCAACAAACCAATACTAAGGATACCATTACCTTCTGCTCTCAATAACAACTGATCCGTCGATAGTTCCGTTAAGGCCAAGCTCCCCTTTCAAGACACTAGAAGTAATCGTGTTGTTCTGACTAGTGCTACATTCATCTTTTCCCATCGAAGTATTGATGGTCTCGGCCTTACCTACATAATTACTTCGCCACCTCCTGATTGGTCATTTGCATGTGACCAATCACATTCGTTTGTTATTGAGTGTCGGATTGTTATTAGGCCCTGTAGTCCCCTTGACTTGACCATCTAAGTGATCAGCTGCGTCTTTCCGATATCTGCCGTTTTGAGTGAACCTAGTGGCTTTAAACCAAATGTACGTGATCACAGAGTAAACCATTTGCCCAACCACTATAAGAAAAAACAGATTCCATTTGACTGATTATCTCGAGATAATTTCCGTTCACACATCCCTTACACGAACGTATCACTGACCTGTCAATATATGCCTGAGTTCTAATGCGTTGCTTCTCAAGATAACTTTTCTCCTGAAGCGGGTCATTCCCAATCGAGATGAGGTAATATATGTGTAGAGAGATGCGTGGAAAAGTATAAATCGATAACATGAAAGGACTGGAACCTCCCAAGTGTGGGATCGAATAATTCATCAAGAACTTGCCAGAAACTGTAACAGAATTGGCGTTTGATAGTCACTATATCGGAAACTTCGACCACTGCCGTAATGCCTAGTTGGCCTTCAAGTGATCTATCAGTGTGGAACGCTCTGGATGTAGATACCTAAACGCGGTAGAATATCCAGTACTCTCTTACTCAGATATAGAGCACCAAGACACACTCAAGATCTACAAGAAAGCATCAAAAAGGACAAACCATGGACTATAGTAGCCTATAGGCTGGACTTGGATCGAATGCCCTATATCCGGATAATTCCAGCAAAAATGAGTCTCGATCATTTGTTGCGCCATCCGCTCACTACGTTTTCCGCTAGCACATCTAGTTGTACTTTTTCTGTACACTTGTAATCGCCATATTCATCTCACTGACCCGCCACTGGTTCATCACTGTGTGATTCAGATTAGTGTAGATATACGGAATTGGAATGTTCGGTCTTCCACTACTTTTTCCTCCCTCGCCAGTTATTTTTATTCACTTGTCCTTTCACTACGGAATCACAGACTGTCGTGGGTTACGTCATATCAGATGGTCCGCAACCTCACCTACAGCTGAAACGTACAACCAGGGTACCGAACTGCCTTCTGAAAAAAACTCTCGAATCTATTATAACCCTACCAGCCGTGCGGAATAATAACATGAGACTTGAGAGCGCAGATTGGATTTTTGCCACCCTATACATGACGAAAATTAATGTAACATGTTAACTATAGATGTGGCCAGTCTGACAACCGACCAATCAGAAAGCAGAAACCTACGGATCTCACTTGACCAGGACACCAACGGCTGGTTAGACGAACAAGTGTAAGTGGTTGGTTGAATAAAGTACACCTCCCGCCTGCAACACTGGGAGCGCCTCCGCAACAAATTCCTGTGTGTAAGCAGACTTGTGAACCATGGTGCACCTTGTTGTCAAACAACCGAGTACATGGTGAAGTTAAAGCATTATCAGTCAGACAGCTTCCTCACGTTTTTCACTGTCCCGCGTCATTACTTGCAGTTGCCTCACATTTACTGTGATCAAACAGTCACTGACATAAGTGAACGAAAATGTCGAAAATAAGCAGCTGCAGCTTAAATTACACTAAGTGTAGAAAGTGGCCGACAGTTCACTGGGAACTCTTACTTGAAATGAGCTGTGAAAATAAAGCGGCTGCGGTATGCCAAATTTTACATCAGCACCCTCTGGAATCTAAACATTCCTAAGGGCGTAGATCGAGCTGTTGAACTGAAAGTCGACAATTATTTTCTAGTACATGTTTCCATACAAATTCAAAACTAATCAGTACCTCAAAGCATCTCCATGATGCAGCTTAATCATAACGAGTTGTTGGAAAACAATTTATATCCTCACATATTTCAATCACCCCACCATTCTACAACATCTTCAAAATTGTATAAACTTTCCTCAACAAAATCGCGGTTCTATGTTTTATAACTTTTATGCTAGACGCTTTTAATCACTGATTCGCTTTCCGCTGAAACTTTCAACCGAACCCTAACATCATCGACCTCTACGTCATTGACCCACTATTAGTTGAGACAAAATGTCATATCTAGATGCTGAGCCAAAATTGGTTTGCCAGTAACACCAGGTTACCCGGTTGTATCGCGGAGAGGCATCGTAATTCTCTTACCAAATACAACCAGAGTCTTAACGATCTGGTTTTTCAATGGAGTTGAAGATAGTGAATTCGTTAAAACAATTTGACGATGTAGTGATTACTGATATGTAGTTAACAAAATAATTAACATACTACCTTCTCATTTGGTGGTTTATTTGACTCGGTCTCTCTAGATCAACATTTGGTTACTTTATCTCTACGTGATGAACAACTCGAATTGGACGACATGCTGTTCACAAAAATCCTCAACTTCAACAAATGTTAACCACACACGAGGCGAAATGAGAAGTCTCTGTCGTAACCCACTTTTGTAGCTTCTCCCAACGTAACCGGGAAATACTGATGACGTAGTTCATCCAACTCTGTCCTCACAGGAGCAGTGATATTGTTGCTGTCATTTTGCGGGCAGAGGAACAAATTTGGCGATCGCAGCGCATTGACTTTCCGGGAATAGTAGTCCAAGTCCCGAAGTGCCTTCACGTTAGTGTTGATTTCTTTATTTCGATAGAAAACAGAAACGATCGAGGAAATTAATCGCCATTTTTATCCCAGGTTTAGAGACCATTTCCTCTCGTACGCCATATGTTAACAATGAAGGCAAAATCTGAATAAACGTGCAAATTTCTTCAAAGAAAGAGGCTGACCTAAAAGTCTATGGGAACATGACATATATGATCAACTGTGATTGGTAGTCAGCTGAACCAAACCGAAGCCCATTACTGCACACTTGAAGTCAAATAAATTTTCGTTAGACTTGACCTACTTACAAGTAGTGTACGTTTGCACAGATCACTTTTTGCTTATTAAACCACCAGATTTACAGGATTAATATATCAGACAGGAGGTGTTATCTAATATGACTAACTCGCATAGAAGTTATTCAATTACCGGTGCACTGTCCATCACGCCAATCAATATCTTTCTTCTTCTTTAACTGAGTGCTAACAGTTGCACCGAAAGGGGCAGTCAAAGTTTCAAAACTTCCTCAGAGAGGTTGACCTCACGGTATTAACCGCTGAAATGCAGCAGACAAAATGTTGACTAGTTCGATCAATTCAAAAATCCTGGAACTGATATTTACGACTTGTATCTGACACTTTAAGACACTGAAGTTTTGCCAGTTGTTGCTACATTTGGAATTACCTTCGTTTAGACAATCTGACCATTTGAGACATTTGGTTGCATCGGAATGTATCATTATTGTTATTATCA
Organism: Paragonimus skrjabini miyazakii; assembly: GCA_014338405.1. Taxonomy (NCBI): domain Eukaryota; kingdom Metazoa; phylum Platyhelminthes; class Trematoda; order Plagiorchiida; family Troglotrematidae; genus Paragonimus; species Paragonimus skrjabini miyazakii. Next base: position 7,748 of record JTDE01021557.1, on the reverse strand, counting down.
TCATTGTTATTGTGATTGTATTCGATAATTCTTCCTCAAGCCAACACAATTACATAGGGTTCATCAAGATGTCTTAAGACAAGGCGCAAAAACAAGAAGTGACTGTTCACGAGTGACAATGAAGGCTAATATTAGACTACGCACACACTTATTGGTTAGGCCCAGGTCAGACGTTAGCTGGATGTTACGTCACACGGTCAGGGTCGAATGTTTGTGTGTGGTTAGATTTGATGTGATTGATCTGTGTCCACGGAATTTGCAAGGACTGAACAAACTTCTTTTGAGAGCACAGGTTAGGGTTGCGTAATCTAATACCGATCGATTCGGCGGTCACCAGAATGCGCTGACGGACTGTTTTTGGTTGTGTTTGCAACTCTGTGGACAATCTGGAATGCTTTGCTGATGTCTATGCGATGGTTGGTGTGAGCTAGATGTGCAAAAATGGCGCTGGTATTTGATTTACGACAACCGGTTCCAATCCAAGCTGGATGGTGTTCCTTGATCCTTTTTGACAAGCGCCTAGTCGTACGACCGACATATTCTGCAGTACAACAGCAGCATGAAAATGAATACACGATCATTGAGTGATCATGGACTGGTAGCTTGTCTTGATGAAACCTATGTAATTGTATTGATTTGAGAAAGAATTATCGAAAACAGTTGTTCGTCACATCGTTACTTTTGATATTATGGGAATTTTCCGACTGTTATTGTGATTAGTAGCCCTCATTCCCATTGACGAGATGTCTGTGGGTATAACGAAGGCACATGGGACACTTACCGTTTTATATAATCTGTGTTATTACAAGAATTTCCAATAACCAAATGTGAGTATGTTTCCATCTGCTTTTCTTCATGATTTCCAAATTCACATAGAATTCATATGAAGTCTTAATAAATCCGAACGTCAATCCGTCAACGTGGGAGATACTTACATCCCCTCAGTTTCTGTTTGCCGCTATATCAGCTAGTGAATTTGTTTGAAGCAGTTAATGTGTCACAAATCAAACGTCATCAATGAGAACAGCAACCAAATGGTTACAATTTGTTCCCAAATTATAAATCATGAATTGGTTTGTAGTTCTTTCGGTTTATCAGACAGGGATAACGGCAAAAGTTTTCAAGCAGCGGCTCACGCGTTTCGTGTGGTCGCTGAACCAACAATTGTTGTATAGTAGGCAGCCTAGTTTGTGAGTAGTATAGTGCGTACATTCGGAAACTAAAGGGGCAAGCCTCAAAGCCAGGAAGACGAAAGAGCAGAAGCGACCATCAGAATAGTGTGTACGCACTATGGAGGAAGTGCCATCAGAGCAAATGATAACATACTGCTACCCTATGTGTGTGAATGCACATCAGCCGTGCAAATGAGTACACGTGTTCGTGATCCTATGTTTTAACATAACCTGTACGGAAGTTTGTGCAGTAAACAACTTTGCAAGCCAAGCATCTGTTGCGGTCACAATGCGTTCATTTAGAATATATGAATGGTGCATGCTGGTCTATTGGTGGTAATAGGTTCCGAGAGCTACTAATCTATTTGGTCTTTCATGGTTAAATACTCTATCAAAACCGAAAATATCAAAGTCTCAAATTCATGAATGTGTTTGTCTACCACAGATGTAACTAGAATCTAGAAAATTTACTGGTTTTTGGTTAACCCTGATAAGACTACCTAAGTCAGTAATACAGTGAAGTTGTCAATTAAAAAGCGAGGCAGTTGTAAAACTCCGGACTGCAGCAGGATTGGAACAAGCGATAGGAATCACATGCTCCTACACGAAATGAATGCTGATAGCTCAGCCTCAAAGTGATGCGGATTGATCGGAATTTTCTTATTGGTACTTCGTTGCCCATCCAGTACAATCCATGTCCATGGACTCGTCAGTGAGATAGACTGTTACGGTTAGCTTATATATCAATCCAATACTCTCTCCCAATAAAAAAATCTCTTCGAGGAGCGTAAGATTCATCTTCGTAGGAGATGATTCCTCCTTAAGCACATAACGATTTCTTGGAAATCCCCCACTGTAATTGAGATGCGATGTGCCTGTTCCGTAGGAGAGTTAACTTTGTGAAGTAAGTGTACTGGTCAATGAACCAGATCTCTTCATTTATCCGTCATACCTACGGCACCACAGAGCATATGGAAATGGCAACCACTTATTATTGTGAAGTTCACAAGTGATATGTCGATCTTCATGGTCGTATCTACTGTAAACTGTATATCATGTGGACAGTGTCCATCTTATTTGGTGTCTGTAAGCAATCAATACTTATTTGGTATCGGCTTAAAAGTCTGAAGCTTCAATTTTCAAGATTTCTGTACTAACCCACATTACGTATCAATTAGTTGGTTTTTAAAACAATTCAGCAGCACTTACTTAACCTTGACCAATTTGTCGCTATAAATATTAACATGTTTTCTATACTGTAATGTTTAAAGCATCCTCTTGTAACGGAAGCTACTCAAATTCACAACGTTCCTTGAGTATTGGCCATGTAAAAACGGCTGACCACATTTACAGAATATACCTACAGCAAACACGCGCTCTCTGTACCCCAAGGACTAGTAATATGAGTTTTACTGAAGGTCACTTTTGTCCGTTGTGGTTGGATTTTGGAATTTTTAGATAGGCACTGTATGAAGTATGAACTCATATCAGTTTTTTCAATACTTACAATTAGAAGGGTGACAGTTAGTCCGTCATTCGGTCTGATGTTCAAGTTCATCCTGTACGACAGTGTGACACATGTCTTCAGCTTTGAGATTAAAACCGATAATGATTTTACTTCAGTTGTATTTGCCCATCTTGTTCTATTCCCTTCGAGGAAACTTTGGAAAGATTCACAACAGACATTGTAGCCAAAATTGTTATGAACACCAACATTCTATTATTTTGATGCAAAATGATCACAGCCATTAGTACAGCGTGTAAGACACGCTTATATTCAAACTATTCGTTGATTATGACATCATCTTCAACAGTTTGGAGACACCTGTGACTCCTCGCTTTTCAAAGAAGACTACTTGGTTGAAACAGAGAAATGGAATACTTTCATGCAAGAAAAAATAGAAGAAAAACCCAAACCTTCCACCAGATAAAGTTGGTATCATTTTGGCTGTCTCATCCGTGGTACGGTTAGCATGCACTGCACTAATTCCTTAAGTATTATTGTAGCGAAAAGGCGTCCATTAGAGCACAATCTGTATTGTCTAACTCGTTAGTTACCATGCCACACGCGCGCTCGCGTTTATGAGTCAGCATTCCAGTCCACAACACCCCCAGGTTTCCGCTCACACGTCATGTGCACTTCTACCCGGTTTTCGTGTATGATCGGCGCCTTCTATCGGGGGGTTTTCCACTTGCCATCCTTCGCCTGTCGGTCAGATTTCGTTGGGCAATGGCTTGTCCGGTCGCTCGTGTTGTCCGCCATCTAGTTACTGTGGGCTTTGATCGTAACCCACGTCCCTGTCGAAATATTCCAGTGAGTGTTGGAATAATCGCACCTCCGATTTGGTGGTCCATCATATTTTGTCTGCCATGTCTCGCCCGTTGGTCCGATCCAGTCGAGCGATGACTCATCCGGTCGCCCACGCTGTCCGCAATCCGCTCACTGTGGGTTTTTAACGCGCCTCCCCCCTGCGTTGAGGTATTCCGCCGAGAGTTGGAATACTCGCACCTCCTGCCTGATAGTCCACCACATTATGACTTACTTCGTATGGTTGAAGTCAGGAAACACTCCGGTGGTTGCACTACATCAAGACGGGCCGCAGGTTGACAAAATAAGGCTCTTTTGAAGGGAATTTTTCGTGGTCTAATACAACTGATTTGTTGCTTTAAACCAAATGCAGCGTTTGCATGATTTATTGACACTGCTATGTTCTGCTGAATCTCTCAAAGGGCAAGTTTTATGTGAAAAAAACGGTTGCCATTCAATTGCTGAAGACAAATACGGATAGAGAGACGTAAGCTTTAGGGCATGATGCTCAGACAAAAATTGTGGACCCTACTATCGATGGGCACAATCAAGTTAGGGCTTTTAATGGGACATTACTTTAAAGTTGATCATCACCCACAATTGATCGCAATTGTCGCATTCCCATAGACTTTCCAGTTAGCCTCTTCCGAAAAGAAGCACTAGACTCGAGTTTCGTTTTCATTAGAGCTCGTCAGTAGTGCATATCATCGCCACTGCCGAGACTAAAACTACGGCCACGCTGTTCATGCTTAGGAGATGAATGTTGACACAATTTGCTCACATTTTGTAAACGACACAACTGGTGGATGATCAATCATTCAGTGTGCACTGTATACCACAAAATGTATGCAGCTTGTGATCTTTTGACACTTCCTGAGCGATAGCTGAGCAGTCGTTCTGGACTAAAGGAGCTTCTAAGTCCGTGATACAAATTTACTAGCAAAAACCGCTTCTCATTTCCTACAGTTTATTCTGAAACACATGCGGCGTATAATAAATACAAATATGACTGACTATACAGATAACTAACCTTTGTTCACGTGACCCACAATGCACTTGTAATCCATGAAAAATGTTGTTCACACATTCAACCTTCAAAGAGCTAAAACGAAAAGTGATGGAATAGTTAGGAAAGAAGTTCAGGATTAGGAAACTAATTACGGACCGCATACTTCAAGCAGCTGATTTCCTGCAAAAATTTACACAAGGAAATTAAAAAATAGGCAAGTCATGTACACATGTAACTGTAGCTTGCTTGTCAGGAACACGGTCGAAAAGACAATGAAAGTTGACCACACTATCACGCAGGAACAGACTGAAAAGTATATGATCGAACTGAGTAGTCGCGATTAAGTTTTATCTGTCTACCTATTACGACAGCCTCAACAGCAACAGTGGCTGTTTAAAGATGCTGGATATTAGATCGCTCCGTTTCATTCACAGTACTTCAGGTGCTTTTATTCCGCTTTCTTTGTGCTTTTAAGCAAACTGTAGAATTCACGGATCTTATTATCTCAATCATGTACTCTACGATGAAAGTAATTGGGAAACTCAGCTAAAGAATATTTTCGACTGTTTGCAACATTTTCTCTATTTTCAGCCCGTCCCTTCGGGATCTACAAGTCAGAATAACACGCAGTTTATATAATGTAAATCTACTTGTTAGAAAAGTAAACTCCACTAGAGTTAAGATCAACGAATCAATTCTAAGAAATTAATTGTAGATAGAGATTGTAGACCGTTTCCGGTTCTCAAAATTTGCGATCGTCTGACTACCGCACTTTCTAGCTGGAATCTTTATGGGAAATATCTATCAACGAAGGTTATTGGTGCGAATGTGGTTAAACTTTTAGGTTTTATAACTCAGTCGCATCTACCGTGAGGTTAACGACACAATGGTCAAAAAGGTTGCCTCATGAAATTGTGGCCTAGGTTTAAGTATCGATCATGGCAAAGCTACAGCAAACTTTAACAAAGACGAACGCTGAGGTTAGTGCTTCATCTTGACAATGGTATACAGAGAAGTTTATCCGAATACAAGATTTGTCACCAATCTTTGTGGATATCTACCAAATCCTCGACTCAATGTCAGTTATCAAAGTAAAATAATCTCGGTGATTTCAACCTAATTGAGAAGTCCTATTCGCAGGTTTATAGACTGAAATTGACAAGACGATGGACTAATCTTTGCACGGGATAGCCAAGCCAACTGGTTACCAGTCCCAAAAAACTCTGGTCCAAGAATTTGCAATTATCACAGGTGACCTTGTTACAGATGTCTTATTAGCGAACTAGGCGTATGCAAATGCATATATATGGTTTACACGTCACAAACACATCATGCCAAACCATCTCATCGATTCAATTCAGTTTGCCTAATAACGTTTTCACACACTACCACCCTAGGCGCCCCAACATCAACCAACCCTACGGAACAATAGAATCTGTCACATTTGAGAAGTGGACGCTGTAAGGGAGATGAATCATATTGTTTACATTTCAATTGCGTGCGAATATTTCTAGTGTAGTATACGATAAAACAACAGTAAATATGTTGTAAAGTATTTTATTGCTATTCTTTTGTTCCTACTACAGTCAGCACCAATTGTTGCGTAAAGGTTTTCTCCTAGATTCCGTAGTATATTCAGAATACGGTTCAGTAGTCCTTTAAAACAAGTCAGTATTTCTTTCCAGTGCAGAAAATATTGGTTTGCTCGTTAGTCACAGTATTCACAACTAAAAATGCCTCCCTCTGCTAAAAGTTCCACTTCTTCAGCTTCTTCAATAGAAGAAGTAGCTTCATAATACAAGTGAGAAATCAACAAGTATACGCAACAACCGAACCACTGGTGTAAATGATCCTCCACTTTTCAGTGAATGCTTTGGCGTCAGTGTAGGATCATCTCTTCACTTCAGCTGGCCGCATTCTTAACGCAAACTGTACAATGTATTTTTTTCGTTGTAAACTATTCAGTACCTAGACTTCATTAGACTGTAGACAACCGGCTGGACAACCGGTTAACTAGTTTAAAGCATTACTTGACATAACAGCGTGTCATGGTCAGTGATATCCTTCAATCTACAACACTGTTTCACTGTTCATTGTCATAATATCTTTTATTCTATTCCTTTTTTTTCTTCTTCTGGGATATTTCACGTCAATGCTGTGGTGAACAGCGGCTCCGGCCACAAAGGTCTTCGATCATGCCTTGTGATATAATGAATTATGTCTCGCTCACTCCCATACTATACCCAGATGGACAGCTGTCACTTTCTCACTATGAAATTCTTTGGGCTGGTATGGATTGAACTGACATCATCGAAACAAAACTTCTTAAAAATGTCTGTTCAGGCACAGGTTACCTTGCTATCACTCGCATTGTCCTCGTTATGCACTTATGCGAAACTAGTGCACCCATAATCCCGGTTAAAAAATCGTCAGCCGGACAGTAAGCGAGGTTACAGGCTCGTCCAGTCCTTCTGTTGTTTAAGCTGAGTGAGACATAGTGATAATTTCTTACCTCGCAGATTTCCTAAGGCATGACATTGCGTGGTCAAACTACGAGTGAACTGACTTCGTCCGATTCAAAAAACTGAAAATAGACCATGGTGACTTATCCAGCCCACATGATTCGTTAAAATATACTCCCCACTATGATGAGTCCCGCTCTTTTGTACACACTTGGCAGAAGATGATCAGAAATCTCACCGTGCCCCCTGGTTAGGTGTGGTACAGTGACAACTCTGAGAGAAATTTTTATCTTGTTAATGGCTATAGAGATGTCGCGTTACTCTAGAACGGTTACTGTAGGAATTAGTGACTTTTAAATACTGCCTAGTTTCTGCAGAAAGTGTACAGTTTCACCAAACTTGGCTGCCAAGCAAAAACAATTTATATGATGTAGACTGCTGTAGCGAGCGGCACTGAACAGTATTAAATAACGCGTACGACAAAAGATACCTAACTCTAGTACTGTTGTAGTATCCAATAGATACAATCCGTGGTGCCGTTCCTAATTAATCTTGAAAATCACAACTGAGGTAATTCCGAATGACAGATAAATAAGGAACTTCGCCGCAATAGTCGCTTGATTCCGTCAGCTTCTAACTCGCTAAAATTCCGTGCACGAGCGACCCGAACGCAGTGAGAACGCAAGGCGCGCGAACCGAAATTCCTTATTTATCTGTCATTCGGAATTACTTCAGTTGTGATTTTCAAGATTAATTAGGAACGGCACCACGGATTGTATCTATTGGATACTACATTT
>JTDE01021556.1:19648-46738 GCA_014338405.1 Paragonimus skrjabini miyazakii | reverse complement strand
GAGTTTTCGTTTTGTTATAATTGAAAACATTGCATATTTGAAACCGTCTACACTACCCATATGTAGATATACTGTGAACTTACCCGGAAGGCAAATTGTGTACTGTCAGCTTTATCTGTTATTTATTCGCAATCGTAACGTGCAACGTTTGTTTTAAATTTTGTAAGCGTCAATTTCAGCCTAATGTTTCACATACAAAATTAGTCATTATTAAGCCCTGTGCAATCTTCCAGCAGAATTCTATCAATCTAATTCCATAAAATTTACAACAGACAACCATTCTTCATTAAACAGGGTAGTTTATTTTTTAACGCCTGCGATGACCTACAACTTTTTGTGCGTGGTTTGTTTAATTCACCCATGTAACTTCTATTGTATTCTCGGGGAACGGTTCGCTATATTGTGTTACCAACCATACATATTCCAGGTAGGTAGATGACGTTTTGATGTGAAAATACTAAGAACCCTCCAGAAATATCAAATATCGCCTGCTGAGACCAGCAATCCTGACCATTTTATCCCTTCATGTGCTTATCATGTTCCTAAGGAATGCAGACCTCTTGGAACAATTCCACTAAAAAGGAAGTAACACTCTGACGAACGATTGTGTTAGATAATCGGTTCTAAAGCCGATATAATTACGCAGACTTCACCAAAGTGTGTCATGAGGCAAACCATGAAATCCATGGAATAATCGTTAGCGTTTGACGTTAAAATGTGAACATTAGGGCCACTCGCAATCGAATTGCGCAATCACAGCTTGTGCTTCTACAGGAAATTTAGTCATTCCTTGCAACTTCTTTGGCCAAAGATCCACCGTAACAACTCTAACAACATCTGCTCCTAACAGTGCAAAGTAACATACAGTCAGCGTCCGATCTAGATCTAACCAATTATATGGATCTTGGTGTTCGTTTTTAACGTTACATGCTAATGAGCATTCATTGGATTTTACAGTTTGTCTCATTACAAATTGCAATGAGACTTCTCTACTTGTATTGACATGGGGAAGAGTTATCGAATACAGAACTTTTATATACTTCAAAAAAGGTAGTCGTGTTACTACAATCAGCCAAGAGTGATTCACTTCGAAACAACCAGGAAGGTGGCAGTTAATCTGTGTCTACATTTTCCAAGGTGTCTGCGAATTCCATCATCTAGACGATGGTAGGATGGTATCAGAAACATTTTAGCAGTATGTTCTGTTGCCGCCACTTTAGGGTTACCGATGTGAGGTCAAGATGACAGCGGGCACAAGGACCAGCTAAAGTCGAACTCGGACATCACTGATGATATCAACCACTACACGCTTAGGTTTCTGCTGATAGCCCTGCACTTGGCAACGACTGACTCTCTTTGTATTGTTTTGCCCTCTGTTGATTGTTGCACTGTTTGAGAATTGATTTGTATAGACTTTGTGGTCGAAAACTCACTTCTCTATGGTGATTGCGGTTACATTTGTCATCACTGTATTCTTGTAAGCGTAGTACAGTCATGTTCAAAATTTGTGCATATATGTCTGAATTCCAAACTAATTGGGGTGCATAACTGGAGACTACGCGTTTGATGGGATCATCATCGGTTATGCTTAGATGTTTGAACTGCTCACTTTCTTTAGTTAGGAGACTTGCATAGGCTACGAGGTGAACTGTCATTCTTTGCAAGCTTTTGGTATTGATATTTATCGTGTCTTATCCCTTGGCTGGTTGGTCAACCGACCAAACAAAATGCAGTTTCGCTGGTCGTCGACAGTGCCAATGTGTTGTGTTTTGTTCGGCTTGAGGTTTTTTAATGCTTGATTTGTTTATTTGCATGCGATGTGTTTGCCTTCGCAACAGTATTGGTGTGAGTGTGTTGACCTTGTAATTGTACGACTCTCGAGCTTATGTGTAGCCATTGCAAATAAGTCGCTGGCGATGGTTGATATAATTGCAATTGTGTGCTTACGGAGCTTCTTGGAGTCCATTTTCGCCCTCTCGATATCTTGCGATGCAGAATTTTGAGCCAAAGGGCCCTAATCGTTCTCTCATTTAGGTCTTGGCGTCCTGGCCGTATCCCAAACCCATATAAACAAGGGTGAAACAACAAATTAAATGGGATACTGCAGAATGAATCAGATCGCCGTTTCTGCTGTTTCCAACGGGACGGAAAGGTGATCGACATGGAACTGAACCGCTACGGTATCAATGTTGGAGCCTTGGATGAAACAAGGTTTCCAGACCAAAGTAATTTCCGAGAAACAAAGACTCGGTACACCTTCCACGGGATAGGTTACCTGGCAGACAGTGCTCGGTAGTACGGTGTCTGTTTCGCAGTAGATGACCGCATCAATTCTTTGACTATAGACGAACCGCGTAGCATCAACCCTTGAATCATGTTCATGCACTCGCGACTGGGTCAAGGTGAGTCCGCCACATTTCTTAGTGTTTATGATCCAATCATGTCTCACCGATAATACAGGGGACTAGTTCTATGACCAGCTGTCCATCACAATCCACCTGACACCAGTGAGTGACCGACTGTTTGTTCTGGGTGGTTTGAAAGCTCGAGTTGGGCGCGACTTTGTAGGCTGATCGGGAGTTCTTGGACTCACGACATTCGGTCAGCCAACGAGAACGTTGATCATCAGCCCCACCTGTGCGACATCCACGAGCTGGCTATCAGGGATATCCGACTTCACTTAGATGCCAGCGATATCACGAAATGGACTCACACATGAAGCAGTCATCACTACTTACATGATTACGTGATCTTGCGACAGTGCGACATTGACCAAGTGCATGTCAAGTGACTGATGCGAGAAGCTAAATGTAATTCAGATCATATACTGGTCAGGGCCAAATAGTCTATTCATGTTTGCAAGTCTGCTTATTGTAGATCATCCAGGAAACAGCAGAAAATGGACGTTAAACGATTGCAGAATTCTAAAACCAGGATTACTTTTCAACGTGCAGTTGCTGTTCGTCCGAAAGACGCTCTTGTATCCATTACCCAACAGGGTACGCGGCAACACCTCCGAGAAAACATCACGAAAGCAGCCATCGAATCGATCACAATCCGGTGCTAGAAACAACCACACTAGTTCGACGCCAACAATGCAGTTGTCTCCAGTTTGATACGAGGAAAGCGCGTAGCATTTGCTGTTTCCACAACAGACTCTGCTAATAACTCCAAAATAACCACGGTCCGGAGTGTTCGCCGTCAGCTCACCGAACGGCTTTGTGGACTCAAGGACGACTGGTGGAAAAAGCAAGGCGAGCTGTTCGCCAACAACGCAAGAAGTTTTATTATTAACTGGAAGCGAATTTCAGTCAATTCGTTTAGTTTACTAAACCATTGATTTACGGAAACTCTGAATTTTGTGTAGGAATTAGTCCTTCAAGCGTTCAAGTATGACCTGATCATACCTTTGTTCAAAGGTAAACGTAGGAAGCAGTGTACTGAAAGTTATTAGGGCGTAGGTTTGCTGGGCTATTCTGGGAGAGTGCCATTAGGAGTTTTGCTGAACCGGCTGAATGTGTAAATTTGGAATACAATGCTCTCGAGGTGCTGCATAGATTCCCGGCGAGTTGCAATACGACCGACATGGTGTTCGTTGCTCGACAGATCCAGGAGAAGTGTCGTGAACGCAGCTAGTCACCGTATGCCTTTTTGTGATGTTCACCAAAGCCTTCGATTCCGTGTGTCCTGAGGCAATGTGGAAGGTGTCTGGTAAGTTTGGATGTCAAGGTAAGTTCATCAGTTTAATCAGAATGCTTCATGTGGGTGTAAAGACGAAGGTGCAGTCGTGTGGACCGACCCCTGATGATTTTGGCGTCGTCATCGGCGTGAAGTAGGGCTGTGGCCTAACCTCAACCCTGCTTAGTTTACATTTGACTGCAATGCTCACAGTTGATCTTCAAAGCTCTGAGGACTGTCAAACAGAAACTACAGTAGTTATGTTGGCAATTGCTGTGGGTGATGCGTGCTGCATTTTGATTAGCCAGTTCGCTGTCGATCTCCGCGATATTGATTCAGGCAGTTCGCTTAACTATGACACGTTCAGACAAATTGTTTGAATTGCCACATCTTACAACCAAACTCGATTTACCAGCTGATCGCCGTTCATATTTGTTGGCTTTAATCGGCCGCAACAGATTATACGTGAGCTTTAGTTAACTGTAAGTCCTTCAATGAAGAAAACGCTTCTGTCCGATTTAGTCATATGCTTCCTTTTTGATAGGTTTGCACATTTCTAGTTATTTATGACGAAATCCGTCCTCATGTGCATACGATTGGTTCCCGCCTCTGTCTACGTCAACATCATGACCCATGCTGTCAATATTTGATAATCACAATATATCTTTCCAATGCTCTGGGTTCTCAAATATACACTAGAGTCACACTAGTTCTCTTGTCTTAGGAATTATAAGTTCCTAAGCGCTAATGTCATAGAACATTATTCCGCTGTAGTGAGTGTCGTTGTAAGGTCTCTTGCGCACTTGATTAATCAATTATAAGGCAGCGCAACAGTTTAAATGCCACTAACGATTCGGTTCTCGTCTATCTCTTAGCAATTGGTTGTGTTGCGCAGTAGCTGATGACCTTATTTAGTATGTAACCACTGTCCAAAAGCATCGGTTATAAACGTTGTCGTGCCTTTCGAGTAGAACGTAACTGTTTTCTAGCAGCCTTAACTGCAATATCTGCTTTCCCGTGTGACTGGCTGTGGTATGAGGATACTTTTTCGATGGACCAAATATCACTTTTCAAAAAAATCTTGAACCCACTGAACAAAAAATCCGAAGCCAGTATCGATGACTAATGGCATACAAATGGAGCACGTACCCTGTTGCTGCTTTCATTTCCAGTTATACTGTTTGGCCAATCGATATCAAACCAGTGTGAATTGTCTACCGTAACCAAGTGGTGCTTACTACCATAGTCGGCTGCGAGTAACTGGTAGAAAACTTCAAGAGTTTCTCTCAGCATTATTGTTTCCTTCAAGTCTGATGGTGAGATTGACGAGAACATGAAGTGACTCTCAGAGGTCGGTTGCAAGTGGTTTAGCGTATTACTAGACAGCTACGATTTTAGTTTGCTACTAAGCGTTTCCACAAAAACAAGCAACTCGAATGACTCCGACGGTTACCAAGACTCGAACCCCAAACATGTGCTCGTACATTTAAATTCACCTGTATCCGAACTGTACCGAAATATAAAACATTCCTCAGCGTTCTGTGTATTCAACTTGATTGACAAGTCCAGATTGGAGAGTATCGATTACAGACAATGAAGTGATTACTGTACATGCGCTGGAGAAGATCAGATGACGGGAGCATCACTCACAAGTTATCATGTGGCTGGAAATTTGGGTGTGGTAATTCAGCCACGCCTATAACAAAGCCAATGAAGGCGGTGATCAGTATGTCTCCGTCTCGTACCGGGATATACATTACTGATAAGCTCTACGAAACAACGCAATCTGGAGTTGCACACGACCTGCTGGGAAGCAAACGTACACTAGAGCAAGGGCGGAATCGGTCTTGAAGAAAAACCAATGAAAAATAGGATTAATCAACGGCATTCAGTTTACATAACAAACGTAGATCTTTACTAGGTAAATATAGGCACAATAGAACACAACATTCCGTGTGAATACTGACTAGTAGGAAGGAAGTGGTGCAAGTTTTTGTACCAAAAGAAGTCAAACTAACCAGACGTAGCATCGCTATCTTGCCATCGAATTAGACACAGGAGAGTGGATATCAAATAGATTTGGAGAAAAAAGTAATCGATGTCAGTGTGATTTGACAAGTCGACTGGAACCATCACATGGCTGTCTAAATTGTTACCTATTTATGATTCGAAATATAGTGGATAAAGAACGAGGTTAAAATGTTCATTGCGCGTGCCGGGAATGTAAATCTGAATTAGGAAACAAACATACATGTCAAAATGACATATGGAATTAGCCTACATGTGCCAGTTGAGTGATTCTGTGTGAAATCATGCCTCATTTTCTATTTGTACTCAAGCGCTTTGGAATATTGACCCCCATGTTTATTACTGAGCAAACATATGAAACCTGTTACACGATCGTACAACCATAACGATTTTAAGTTAAACCGATGTTTCGAAATCGAACGAGACAGGACTACCAGAGTTAGGCTGGGCACTTTTTGACATCTCATTATCTCAGAAGAAGGGTGTTCACTTTCAGGTGTCTGATTTCTCATGCTTGATCAGCAACTTGCAACACAGCCATCCAATCAACAGTGCATATGAGTAAGTTTTCCTCAACCTACTGAAATCAATAAGAAAATATTGCCCCATCGAAAGGCCCCTGAGAAAGGATACTGAGCACGTGAAATACTTTAATATTACGCGAAATTCGGTAACTCACTACTACTGTTGTGAAAACTTGCTTGTCTGTACTGGTCACTTCCAGCGCCAAATCACTGAAACAAATATATCGAAGAAGGGTAAATAGTGACAAAAGCGAAAGTAAGCCATCATCATAACAGCTATGAGCCTGACCGAAAGGGTACTGTGGTTCGGGCCGTCGCTCACCTCAACAGTGACGTGGAATAACCCGGAAGAAAACGTTACTAAGGTTGAAAATTATTAAAAAAAGGCTAAACGGAAGAACTAGGAATGGTATGGATACAGGTACGCCATTGACTGCGACACACCGACATCTCGGATAGCATCTCAAACCAGTGGTGTGAGTGATCACGAGGACCCCATCCAGGCAGATAATATCTATCCACTTTGCTCAGCCGAGCAGTCATGGTCCTCATATTTCGTGACCACTTTATTGCTCGACCACCGTGTGGTTTCACTCAACAGTTGGTGATCTCAGTATATAACGCCCGGTACGGTAAACGATCAGACGGCATACGCAGTACGTGACCTAATAATCGAAAGCTATACGCCGTGAGTAGTTGACCAATCGATCCCGCATCACGAGCGTTCAGGAATACGCGCCGACGAACGGCCGTTTTGCTCATGCGATCAGTCCACTTAATATGGGCTATTTGGCAGAGACAACGATGATTAAATACAGCAAGCCTGTTGACATCTTCCTTGCAAACAGGCCATGATTCCGAACCATAGAGCAAAATTGAACACACCGGCCTTACATACCACTTTTTCGGGGACAGCCGAACGTCTTTTCGACACCACAGATGGCGCAGGTTGGCAAAGGCAACGCGTGCCTTTGCAATCCTCGCTAATATCTCATCAGCAATATTACAGGCTGACGAGATAATGCTACCCAAGCATGCAAAACTGTTCACAGTCTAAGGTGGATTACCTGCAATAAAAAAGGCAGCGGTGAAAATGTCTCGGTCTTGAAACAGCACTTTGAAGGAGCGAAGCGCATTCCATACAAACCGAACCGATCACTCTTGTTCAGCATGGTCTGCATGTCTTTGATAAAGGGGCCAAGTAAAAAAATGTTGTCTGCATACTCCAGATCGGTCAATCTAGCACCAGGAGGAAGCTCAACACCAAGCCCACTGGATTCGCGAAGCGCACCCTCCAGAATGTCGTCCATGACAAAACTGAACAATAAAGTGGGAAATCAGACACCTTTGACGAACACCACTAGAAGTAATGAACGCCCGAGACAGCTGTCCATAAACTCTCACTCTGCTTGCAGAGTGGGCATACAGTGGTCTCAACACATTCACGTATTTCTCCGCTACTCCCTTGCGGAGGAGGCAGTTCCAGAGAACGTTACTGAAAGCAACCGTCAGATCCAAAAAGATGACGACTGTCGGCTGCCTGTAAGAGTGCCGATGTTCCAAGATATGTCGCAAGGTAAAAAGGTGATCAACGCACCCTTCGACCGGATCGGAATCCTGCCTGTTCTTCGCGTGTTTGACTTTCTCTGGGCTTAGTGAGCCGACGTAAAATGAGACCAGTGAGTAACTTGGACGCAATAGACACCAAATTGATGCCCCTGTGGTTGTCACATAAACTTCAGGCCCCTATATGAAAACGGGAATTACTGTTGATAGACACCAATCACGAGGCACCTCTTCAGTCTCCAAAATCGTCTGGAGCAGTTTTGTCAGTTCTGATATCAACTTCTCCTCACTATCCTTGAAAAGAGAAGGAGAGAGGAGATCTGGTCCAGGAGCCTTATTACGCTCCGATAGCTTGAGCTGAAGGATCGCTCTTGCTTCCGACGGAGGACCGTCTGGAACGCAATAACTGATCATTCGGGTCGCGTTGTCCATCTGATCTGGTTGAGGCAAACTGAACTGTTCTTCAAAATGTTCAGCCCACCTGTCAAGTCGGCGCGATTGATTGGTAATAAGTGAACCATCTTTTTCACATATGGTTTCACTTACACTGACTCGACGGCCAGTACAAACACAGATCAGGGAAAAAAGCTTTCTGCTATTCCCAGATAAAAAAGCTTTTTTCATCTTTTGATTGTTCAACCGAGTATTGCTCACGGTCTTTGCGCAAGCTTTTAGTCAGCTTGCGTTTAAGTTCTCGACGGTCGTCATCATATTCAGAACCAGGTGGGATCGAGCGACGCTTGTTCATAAGGTTTATCGCTCGAATGCCAGTTAAGTACCTTGCATTTACAAGCGTGTGCTGTGGGCAAACGACAAAACAAAATGGGCACACACAACAGCATGGTCCGAGTCCAGGTGGTTGCTCCAAAAGACATGACAGTCCTTAACAGAGTGGCGCCACCTGTAACTGACTGCTATATGATCCAACTGTGTCTACGGCTGAGAAACTCACGGAGGTCCCCAAGTAACACAGCGTATCTGCCTGTGTTGAAATGCAGTGCTCGAAATATAGAGACCGTAGGATGCGTACAGCTGTAGCAGTCTGTGGCCATTGTCAGTGCGTTGTGCCCGGACACCAAACATATCTCCCAGCCGCTCCTCGTCCGAAGAAAGATGACTAAACTGCGCATTCAAATCGCCTGTTACTATGATAATGTCTGAGTGCTTCGTCTGCCTCGGAAGGTCAACGAGGGTGTTGTAAAACACATCCTTGGTAGCATTCAAACAACTGTCTGTTGGAGCGCGAGCCGATCTAATGAATATACAACGCCTTTCTGATTTGAACCAACAGACTTTAATCGACATATTGAGTCTGATAGCCCACAAGCGACTGTTCACTGGGATGCACTGGAGCAAACATTGTTCTGCTCTGGAATTCAGTGCGATTCCCACTCCAGCCTGATCACAAGATACAGCTTCAGCGTCACCAGAAGGCCTGAGAGAGAAACGCTTGAGTGGTTCAAACGAATGCTTAACTGTCACACAACCATGAAGAAAGAAGCAAACCCTGTATAGGAAGAGGGAAGGAAAAAAGAAGAGGACGGAAAGAGACCCAACTACCAAAAAATAGCTTTGTCTATATTCAAACATTCGAAATCAAGGTGCCTACACCTTGCAAACAAACAACCGATCAATAAGTGAAAGTAAGAGGTCAGTAGCAAGACAACTTTTTGACAGCTTTCACTGTCACCGTAAAGTAAAACATACTTCACTGTCGCCTTATATACACGACCTTTAAGACTCAGAGAGATACCTCTCTGTCGTCAGAGATGTTTCAGATTAGCGAACAATGCCCCAGCTTTGGAGATGCGCGCTTCTATTTCATTTGCTGCACCACCGCCGCCGATAATGCAACCCCCAGGTATAATAACCGATCAACGACCTCTATGACTTCATTATCTAACATTAACTCAGAGTAATCACAGCAATTTTGCAGAAACACTTTGCATTTCTAAGTTGTAAGGCGCATTCCGAAGTAGTCAGTGGGACCCGAAATAACTTCTAGCATTGAAAAGTGTCAAACAGCAACACCTTATCGTCAGCATAATCAAGATCAGTCAGTCTCCTACAAGGTAGGAGGTTCACACCAGCATCTTGTGACTGCCGGAGACCATTCTCCATCACAAAATCAAACAAAAATGATGAAAGTGGACAACCTTGATGTACGCCGCTACTGGTACTGAAACTGTCACACAGTTCATCGTAAACCCTAACTTGAGCTGAGGTATGGGAATAAAGCGCCGACAGTGTGTTCACATACTTAGTCAGTACACCCTTGCGTTTAAGCGACTCTAAAAGTGTAGGTCGATCCACCGAATCGAACGCACCTTTATAGTCGAGGGGTACGGCGATTGTTGGCCGGCGGTAAACATGACGCTACTCCAAAATTTGACGAAGGGTAACAATGTGATCTATACATCCCCGACCAGGACGAAACCCTGCCTGTTCTTCTCTAATGTTTAACTCCCGAACTGCAGTGAGTCGACGTAGTATAATGGAGGCCAGAACACTAGAAATGACTGGAGTCAAACTAACCCCCCTATGGTTTTCCAAAGAGTCCCGCGCTCCTTTCTTGAATATGGGAACTATTACTGAGTAACCCCAGCAGGGAGAAATGGTCTTCATCGTCCACACAAGTTGAAACAACTGAGTAAAAGCTTATGCTAACGCTCTCCATTATCACTGAAAAGTGCCGGCATGAGATCATCTGGACCAGCAGCCCTATTACGTTTGAGAGCCGAAATGCAATTGGGAACCTCAGTCTCAGTGGGTGGTTCCAAATCTACCGACCAGGGTGGTACATCAAAATTTTGTGGCAGTAACACAGTAGAAGCAGGAGGCCAGCTAAACTGACCATCGAAGTGTTCCGTCCAACGTTCTTACCTTCTGGACTCATTATAGATCAGTGTGTCATCTGTCTCGCTGATAGCTTCACTGACAGATGGTCGCCTGGGACCAGTGGCACGGATCAGCTTAAAGAGCTTGCCAGTGTTCTCTGAGGCAAGAGCGGTTTCCATTTCCTTAACATTTCAATTAGCCAAGCCCCACGATCAGCCATTAGACTACGTTTCAGTTTTCTACGGATATCTTTTCTAGACTTATTATGTGAACTATCAGGAGAAATCTTCCGTCTGGCTTCTAACAACTCTAGAGTTTCCTCTGAATCCAATGTTTGTCAAACTTATGTACCCCTATGCCGCATGCTATAGTACCTGCTTTCTGAATAGCCTGCGAGATTTGTGTCCAGCAGCTATTAGGATCTTTGGAGTGAATACCACTAAGGCAGCTTTCTAAGCTGGTTTGGTACTTATGGTTTACCGATGGTAAAGCAGGCTTCTTAACAGCGCTTATCCACCCTACTGTGTGCAGCAGACAGGGCGATCCAGTTTATACTGGGGGAAGGCCGACGCAGTGTGGAATTACTTGTGTTATGATTATACATGGTTGTATGTGGCCTGAGATACAGCCAGGAGGCTGACACCTAGGCAGGAGAACGATTAGGGTTCTCAACCAAAGCCTCTGGCTAAAAAGCCTATACCGCAAGGCAGCGGATGGGTGGCAATGTACCAGAACCGGTACAGTCTTCGGAAAAAGATGCCAACCTTCTTCCAACCCCCAACCTGCAGACTGGTTTGTCAGACCTCTATCAATTGGCCTACCTGGCATGAGTGACTCTATCGGTGTGGTGGCCACACCGTCCAGTTTAGCCCAATAGGTCATCGAGATATGCAAGCCGTCACACCACATCAAGGTCCAGCCATGTTGTGACAAACATGAAAATATACTGTGGGGTTGAAATTCCAATACCTTTTAGCAGCAGTGGCTGCATTCGACTGACGTTCACGTACGGGGTGTGCGTCAAGCGATGACTTGCAATCCAGCTCCACGATGAATTGCTCAACTCAAGCTACTAGCCGTACCTGGCGTACATGGGTTCGAGATACCAACGATCCCGATGGTAACCTACAAAATAACAGAATTTTTTGTCGAAATGAACACATCTACCGGTGACTGCGACACAGCCGTGTTCAAAAGTGCTTCCAACCGGCAGTGTGGTTGGTCGCGCAGCCTTCAACATGACAGACAGCAGGACCCCATCAGGCACAGCGGAATGGCTAGTTTTTATAGCGGACATCCTCGCCTGGTCATCTCGCAGTTTCTTCTAACCGTCCGCAACCGTTGTTAGCAATGCAGTGTACGGCAAGTGGATTACGTGACCCAATCCGTATAGACTGAACTCGATTAACAGTGATCAGCCTGGAGATTTCTCACACAAGGACTGTCGCGTTGCTAACACAATCACAATCTGACCAGGATAAGCGGCGCTCGAGTGCCGAAAGTTTACTCGCGGCTTCCGTACGAGTAGGTCAAGTCTTTAATTCGTACAATGAGTTTATAAGGGCATGACCTGACAATAGAAGAGAAAATTGCATCCTTACAGACAAACAGATAAAATCGAAATGGCTACCAGAAAACAAAAGGAGTGAGCAATGTAAGTGCCGGCCACCAGTACATACGACTCGACAAACTGATGGATGCATTGGTTTGCAGTGCTCAACCCACATGAATCAGACGAACACATACTGAATAAGCTACACTGCCCTCGCTCAGACCAGTTGCACTTCGACAGGCGCGTACTATTTGTCCGGAATGAATAGGACAAACTTGTCATGTGGTCTTAAAGAAACACCCTTGGTTCATTCAACCACCACCATCATTCGTTTACCCAATTTAGAAAAGCGTCTCCAGTTCCAAATCTGCAATGAATACTCTCGTGGCGCATATTTTTTAAACTTCTACTGTTAATGATGTGATCGAAGGAGACAAATTCGCTTCTCTCAGTAGTTTGTAGACAGCCTGAACCATAATCACTCTGCATTGTGGGAATGTCCTTGTTATGCAGTCGGGCATATCAATCTGTCCTCGAAAACCCAATCGACCATGCATCATTTTGGTGTTTGTCGGTCAGCACGTCAAGCAGAACATACTTGTGTTGATTCGGATAAACGAGTGAAACACATGTGAGAACGATTCAGAATGTCGACCGGATGAACAACCGGCAATCACATTGGGTGAAGTGAACGATGTCGCACTGCTTTACTCATCCTGAGTGAGTAGCTGTTCCGTCTGAAGAAGTGTAGTAGATGCAACCGAAAGAAATTCGGTCCATGGAATGTGTGCTGATTGAGCAATGAAAACTGCTCCATCTATCCATTTTGTTAAAGAAAGTACTTCAGATAAAGATGTGTAAAGCATAAATGAGGGGATAACATAGAGAAGATATGAACACGAATGACAACCTACGGCACTAAATGCTGAACGAGAAAAGAACAGGCGTGGAAGGTTTATTAGCCACAAAATGTTAATCAAAAGAGAGACAAGATATACAAAAACATATGCTAATTTTTTCTGTCTCAAACACGATCAGAGTGGATGAAACAGGGATGAGAAACACGTTGGACAGATCAGACAGCGAGGGAGAATATTTAATGAGCTCAATGAAAGACTCGTGAGAACAAGGCGTATACATCGGAAACCGAGCATTAACAACACGCATATCGGATAATGTTCGATGAAAAGAAGTGAAAATCAAAACCACAGTTGATAAGCTACCCCGACACAACTACGAACAATCAGATTGGTACAAAATAAAGCCGGGTGCATGGAGAGGACCAGTGGAAAGCGAAACAGGCGTGATACCTTGTTTTCAAGCCAGGTGATACGATCCGCATCCGCTGACTGTGCGGGCCGCGTTCCCAGGGCGCCAACCACGAGGATCGGGTAAGTGACAGCTAAAAACATGCCACCACTGCCAATGAAATGCGGCCACTGCTTACAACCCAAACCGAGTAATAGACCGTAACCGACAAAGTAAGTCCAATGGTCCAAAATATGTATTAGAAAGCCCTCGAAAGTTCGTCCTGATGAGATAAATAATCAGGGAGAAAAGAAAGAACAAGAAACTATACTAAAACTACCGAAGGATTCAACAAAACCTTGTTTTTCATAGTCAGGCGTATTTATGTCTGATAAACTACAAGCGGAATAGGAGGTGGTGAAAAAACATCACTAACCAACAGCCACCCCGAGAAATTCAATGAAACATACAGTGAACCAGATGCTAGAAATTCCACGTCGTCGACTGTTAAACATCTCAAGACAATACGTCACCACTTTGACTAAGTTGACTCAAATAATACGATGGGGAAACACAAAAACATACCATGTTCTTCGAAGTAAATAACCCAACCAGACGGCTCAAAAGGAGGATATGTACCTGTTTTCGCAAATCAAGGGAAATAATCTAGCTGACAACATCACGCACAAACTAAAATTTACATTAGCTCGCACGTATGCAGCTGCGCGTGGTGCATATTACTAGAGGACCAGTTCTCCGAAATCGCGAAGGCGGTTCGTCTAACTGCTTTGTCGCGCACGCTGTTTACCAGTCCACTTGCAGTTGCACTGGGGTTGACGCAGGCAAAACAGATCAACAACTATTTCAGCAAGTGACTCAACACATTTTGAGATGGTTGAAACAACTGACGGCACACCAGCCTAAACTCAGTGAACCAGATGCTAGAAATTCCACGTCGTCGACTGTTAAACATCTCAAGACAATACGTCACCACTTTGACTAAGTTGACTCAAATAATACGATGGGGAAACACAAAAACATACCATGTTCTTCGGAGTAACATTTGGTACATTCTGATCACACATGGACACGTAACAAAGTTCCATGGGGCGGAAGCCAAAGCTTAAGGGATTAGACAGACGGACACGAAGGTGAAAATAAAAAATATGGAAATGCTGACTACCAGAGCAGCCGCAAAGTCAACACAAATTGTTTTTGAATACGGGGAGGATTCTGATGCCCGACAACTAAAGCCTCGGCAAACTGGGGAATGCGTTTCCAGTTGATCTGAAAAATCACAAAGAATGCGCCACAAACTGACCCTGTTCTATTTGGATTAAGTGCTTTGCCACTGATGACCTTGGTTATCGTCCATCGGTCTTCATAACGCTGCACAACCGTGTCTTACAGCGGACCAGTAGGAGCGCGCTTGGCTTGGATTACACTTCATAACTGTAATCATGCTTAGCCTGTTCGGCAGCATATTATATTCCATTTTGTTAGATCGGATCTGACGATCAAAACTGATGATTGTTGAAATATTCAAAGAGCAGACTTGTTCAAAAGAAAAGTGGTGCTGTGATCCAACTTTTTAAAAATTTGAGATCGTTCGCTTACGATTACGCGATGCTCAACATTTTATTGGAAGGTCATACAATCTTGTAATGTTTCTGACGGGATACTAATGGGAATGGAGAACGTTTATCGCATGTCCGCTAAACCTCATGATCCGCAACATTACGAGATGGAGTAAGGGTAGGCCTACAACGAATATGTACAATCCATTCTCATCTACGACCAGAGAAGACAGACAGACACCTCTGTCGTTTGACATAGTCGTATCCGTTAACTGGCTAGCATCAACTAAACTGATGGTGTGAGGAAGATACCGTACAACCTGTCGGCGCCTGTTTCTGGGGGCTTCAAATCCATCATTGGTAACGATGCCATAAAACACAGCTTACGACGGACAGACCAGACGCTTCATATGCGAACAAGGCTACCAGCCCATCCCGCATTACCCAATGCAGCTCCAGATGGTTGGAAGAAAGGCGACGAAGCAACAGCGAGGTCACGCGCCATGAAAACTACGTCTACTTCGCTGGGCAAAATTGTGAGGTGTCCTTTATCATGATGGAGATTGAATAACCATTCAAATCGTTCAACGGGGATGATTTCCAACAGGACAGTGTACGGTAGTAAATGAAGTATCGCAATAGTAAGATTAAATACGTTTTTCAGCACAGACTATTATTTACTACCTCTGTATTGATTACCAGTTTGTCTAGTCTGGTGGTGGACGTTAGTCGAACTAATGTGTAGCTATAATGGTTTTCTCACTGTACACAAGTTGAGTCCATTAAATGACCACCAGTAGCTGTGTGTCTGTAAAGGTGCGCCGAAATATTACAAACCATAACCAGCGAGCTTGGGTTGTTGGCTTCTCTAGTCGGCATTACACAGCGGGAACTTCGTGTCAAATGCACCGTTTGGTTTGTCACTGACAAGGTCAAACGACAGTCCGGGTCATAACGTCCATCTCTCAAGGTCAACTGTGCAATGCAATAGAACGATGCAGATTTCCATTGAACATGCTGCTAAACCGAGCGACCAGCAATTAACACAAACGTATCCCAAAGAAACGCCAATAGAACAGTTTCGTTTTGAGAATCCGCACGTGTTGTATTCGAATCTGATTACCAGTCAAGTTTGAACCGGTCGTTGTTTGACAAGCACCATCAATAGTTGCCTGTTTTTAAGTTGCGGATACTGTTTGCGCATACCAAATAACCTATCTCGACTAAAACGATGCAAAGAAAAGGCAGCTTGTAGATCGTTAACAGGCCACAAGTATTCCTACGTTCACAGTTTCTTCAGCTGGTTGTCATCATTTATCGTCTGTGATAAACGTCGCTCTGGCTATCTCGATATTTTTAATTAATGAGCATCTAACAGGCGAAGATTCCGAAACTGACAACGAGTTTAACCTACATTTCGATCAACTGATCCTAGTCACTTGGGTTCTATCAGCGTCAGATCAATTGTGCAATACCAAGCATGCTTGAAAGCGAGAAAGTTTACTGACTTGAGTGTTAACATCCTACGCAGACGCATTAACACAACAGACACGGTCCGTGCATCTCGGTCAATCGGAATGCATGGCAAAGTAGACGCAATGTGCGCGTACCCTCGTTTCATGGATGGTAAATGTTGGCTAGTGCAAAAAAGAGCAAGTAGAAACAGTTGAATTACGAAAACTTGCACATCTGCGACCGCAGTGTATCCTTCAATAATCCCGGAGTTCATATGACCAAGTTCTTAGTGTAAGTTTGAACTACCGATTTTGCAATATGCAAGAGGTATCTCCGCTGTGGTTTTTGCTTCATAGTCACGCACACAGGAAGAAAGCAAATGTCCTTCCTTCCTGCACCAGATCAACGACAATTCACAAGCCAACCGGAAACCGCGTGATTATCGGCCCAAACACAGACAACCAACCTTCATGGTTGACCGAATGAGATTTGTTTTTGCAAGTCGATAGTTGCTATATGAGTGACCACCTGTACAGCGTGGCGTGCAAATTCAACACAGATCGACCGAACGAACTAGGAAGTGATGGCTAGACGATTGGGCCAAGGTTATCTTGAATATGAACCAATCCAAACCAGGATGGAATAAGCAACACAAAAAGACAAAATAACTTGTCGTAGTGTTTAGGACATTCGTTTAGCGCCCTGGAATGAAGCCGTTGTGTGCACATTTTGCTTGTCGCTCTTGGTGACTGAATTCGATATGACTTCTTTCATATCCACTTTTTGGTAGGAACAATGAATTGCTGAATAAATATGAAAAAAGTGAGTGGAAGAGCGTATGATATCTTCTCCAAGAACAATTTACCCGCTAGTCACAAATCCCTATAGCAAGAGATGACACAATCTCTTTAGAATGAGCGAATGACGAGAGACACATGGAAGATACCGTGATTGCATCTAAAAATAGAATTACGTCACTGCAGGCTAAAATAAATTCCTTACGTACGAATATTTGAGACAGAGAGCAGCGAGCAAATAACTTTGGTGGGTATCATGTTGACTAGGAAAGAAGGTGGCTCGTGACATAGAATGAAGTCCGCTGAAGATTATAATAATATTAATAATAATAGACACGATCACAGGGTAAGTTCGGTTATATCGAAGGAAATGTTTTGAACCAAACAAAGATTCTATTTGAGATAACCGAACAAACTCTGAATGTAACGAAGAAACTACCCGAGAACTTTGAATTTTTACTCCGGATAGGACGAAGTGGTAACATTAAGGCTATAAAACGTGTGCCCTTCCGAGTGTTCATATGCACACCTGTGTATACACTTTGTGATGCCTATGATGCACCGATTACTGTTTTCACATTGCTTTGAGTGCCGGTTGTGATTTCAAAAAAGAAAATCGTCGTGTCAGGAGAGAAGATTCAAAATATTAAGGGAAGCCGGAGTTAGAGACAAAAGAATTGACGCTGCGGTACGTCAGATTCCATAGTCACCGCGAAGCGTAATTTTGCAAAACTTTGAGAAGATACGGCAGAAGGCGCCACATAATGGATAGGAAAAAATCGCACATGGATCGTTTTATGCCGAAGTTTAAAAAAACGCCTCCGAAGTGGTTTAACCAGACACGTAGTATGTCGCTTCCTACCAGCGGATTAGTGGTGTCTGAAAAGGTTAAATCCCTGATTGTTCAGTTTAGTTTCGATGGCCTGATCGGAAAGAGGCAGTAACCAAAAGGTTGGCAGGCAAGATACAACGTTTACCTTCAGTCCACATAAAATGAGATGGCTGATGTTAATCAGGTGTCTAACAGTTGAACAAGAACTTCTCAATTCCTAGAACAGTAAAAGCATTTTACGAGGGAAAGGCCGGTGATTTGTGGCCATTCCTCCAAAACAAGACTCTTCATATCAAGGGGAAAGCTCTTGCTGGTAAGGAATATAATGAAAACATCACTACTGTGTTGTCGTACCACTAGCATGGGGAAGATCAAGCCATTTGACAACGCGAAGTGGAAGAGTCAATAAACTCCCGGGATATCTAACATCTTACACGTTACGAAGACAAAAGTAGGGCTTGAATGATGGAATCACTGTTCGAAGCATAGTTACATCATGTTGACTTAAAAATGATTTCGAAGAAACGACATCTCATTCCCCTTGACAACTGTGCGGTTCACTTACAGTATGCTCAAGGCTTAACAAGGGCTCTACAATCCAACGGGACGACCAAAACGCAATCACATGAACGTATTCAAAACTTCGACATGCATTATAAACACGATTGATGAAATGGCATCAAATTGTATATGACGCCCTTACAGAAACAACCGTTGAGCTAAGGCATGCTGTAGACCTAATCGCCGTTGCGTGAAATGAGTTCAGTCCACAAACGATCATTAACTATAATCACCATGACAGAATCGCTGAAACTTCTTTTAGGCGAAGTCGCCTAAACCATAAGTGTGCCGTCAAAGAATTATTTTAACCGTTAAGCAAGCAAAGTGAAAACAAGCAGTGACGAAATGAATTCACGAACCCATAAGAGAGGAATCCAAAGCATGAAAAATCAAAGCTATGATTTATCCATTGTATTTTTAGCGTAACAATGGACACAAGTAAGAAACGTTCGGACAAATGTGAATTACTTTCCTTAACTGTTGTACCTTCTTTTGTTTATAAGCTGAAGATAATCAGCCATTTTGTGGTTAGCCTGAAAACGAACAAGCATTCACCACAGCCCCAGGAGTAGTTGAGAAAGGTTTCTGCAAACAGTTGATCCCAGTGACCACCAGCGAAGCGATGTACAACTAACTCAAAACAGTTGTCCATCACTTCGCTGGTCACTGGGACCAACTGTTTTTACAAATGTCACTTCTTTATAACCACGGTTCTCTGCATCGCAATAGCGCCCGGTAGGGCTAGCAGTTTCACTTCAGGAACCTTGTGATCACCTTCTATCTGAGCAGACGTGTACACACACTACTTAATATAACGCTTCGGATGGTCAAAACTGATGGAGCAATATAAAACGAACATCCCCACATGTGATGCAGATATAAAAAATTCACTGAGTAATGACTGCCGATTCGAAGAAATCATCGTTCAGTAGTCGAGCAACACGATGAGTTGATCAGACCTTAGTTACTGTTCAAATCATCTAACAACCATGATAATCAACAAACACGCCAAAATACGAAAAACGATAAAAATGGAAAATAGCGTACTTGAAGAAACAGTAAAAAGACATACAGGTTAGCCACAATGAGAAAGAGTTCAACTCTAACTCAACTGAGAAGTGATTGAGGCTTGCACACAGTGGCTGAACGTACATCGTTCGGACCTACGTATATAGGCAACATATCGCCCATTAACAACCGGCATGAATTCAGCAAACCGCGAATATTGTAACGGGAAGGTTCAGTGGTGCTGCCAAATTTACCCAAGTTAGAAGTGTCAGCTATGTATGATGACGGTTGCTGGCCGTGTCTGTGGGCACGCGACGCAAAACACGATCACTAGAAAAACATGGGGGCAGTTGAAGCATGAAAGACAGTACATTGAAACCAAAGAAAGGATGGGTAAAATCTTAGCAACAATCAGTCATTACCCCCTTAGTTGTCAACATACTAACAATGTTTTCATGGTTTCACCCGAACAAGCATTTCAAAATGCATCTTGCTAAAAGTGTGTTAAACAATAAGGACATCTGGGAATGTACCATTGCAGCTGATACCGATGGGTATAATATTCGTCATCTTCGACATATTTGCCGATCTGATATTGTATAAGGTTCAGTCTAGCCGAAACTACAGGACGATGCTGAGCTACAACAAGCTGTTGGATGAGCTGGCAAGGTCTAAGCCATGGTTAACTAGTGGTGCAAGCGGTTTTTTCACCTACTTCGGTTATGTACATTGAATTTTTGGCTCATTCGAAAGTTAACCCCCTGTTGGAATTCAATATCTGCTGGGAAATAAGCAAAGTACTACTTACGCACGGACTCCAAAACACGTTAAAAACTAAACACCGCCTGCCGCTCCCAAGCGCATTGTGGGGCAAAGATCAAAGCACCTACCCAAATGTCATATCGACAGAAAGTTATTTTTTCCTGACGCGGAAGATTCACCATTTGAGAAGGTATCGCCTCACGCTGCTTGCTTGTCTTGGCTACTACGCCCGTGGAAAATGTGACTGGAACAATTTACATCTGAACGCACCCAAGCCATATAATGGGAACCCGTCCAAAATGCTCAATTATGTTGAGCATACATGAATGCGTTTTCCATGTTACTTAGGAAAAGGGTCAGCAGAAGTATCCTGCAGTTTTTCAAAAATACGGCGAGACTATTTTCAAGCTTCGGTATATGGAATTGCGAGGATCTTTTAATAGGATGTGCAAATGCGAAGGTTTGTTCTACCAGAAAACAACGGTACGAGGATCTGTCGACAGATTGCTACCCAAGTAGCAGAAGTCTGCGAAGCCATTCACAGTATCTTCATTGACACGGATTTTATATGCAGGCACAGCATCTCTGTCCGGAGAATACGGAATGAAAGAAAATGTCCTAACTTTGTTGACAGCCGAACCAAATTTGGATGCCGCGGTCACGAAAGTCGTGGTCAGTCACTTAAGTTCTTCTTCGCTATGCGCAAATGAAGCACAGTCAAAAGCAAACGAAAGAGTGCGCACTGTCGAATTACGTATTCCACTTGGGGCGCTGAAACATCGAATATTAAGCAAGCGGCCGCCCGTTGTGACATTCAACCTCAACATCGTCCTCAGAGCTCCGAAGATCAACTGTGAGCATTGCAGTCAAATATAAACTAAGCAGGGTTGAGGTTAGGCCACAGCCCTACTTCACGCCGATGACGACGCCAAAATCATCAGGGGTCGGTCCACACGACTGCACCTTCGTCTTTACGCCCACATGAAGCATTCTGATTAAATTGATGAACTTACCTGGACATCCAAACTTACCAGACACCTTCCACATTGCCTCAGGACACACGGAATCGAAGGCTTTGGTGAACATCACAAAAAGGCATACGGTGACTAGCTGCGTTCACGACACTTCTCCTGGATCTGTCGAGCAACGAACACCATGTCGGTCGTATTGCAACTCGCCGGGAATCTATGCAGCACCTCGAGAGCATTGTATTCCAAATTTACACATTCAGCCGGTTCAGCAAAACTCCTAATGGCACTCTCCCAGAATAGCCCAGCAAACCTACGCCCTAATAACTTTCAGTACACTGCTTCCTACGTTTACCTTTGAACAAAGGTATGATCAGGTCATACTTGAACGCTTGAAGGACTAATTCCTACACAAAATTCAGAGTTTCCGTAAATCAATGGTTTAGTAAACTAAACGAATTGACTGAAATTCGCTTCCAGTTAATAATAAAACTTCTTGCGTTGTTGGCGAACAGCTCGCCTTGCTTTTTCCACCAGTCGTCCTTGAGTCCACAAAGCCGTTCGGTGAGCTGACGGCGAACACTCCGGACCGTGGTTATTTTGGAGTTATTAGCAGAGTCTGTTGTGGAAACAGCAAATGCTACGCGCTTTCCTCGTATCAAACTGGAGACAACTGCATTGTTGGCGTCGAACTAGTGTGGTTGTTTCTAGCACCGGATTGTGATCGATTCGATGGCTGCTTTCGTGATGTTTTCTCGGAGGTGTTGCCGCGTACCCTGTTGGGTAGTGGATACAAGAGCGTCTTTCGGACGAACAGCAACTGCACGTTGAAAAGTAATCCTGGTTTTAGAATTCTGCAATCGTTTAACGTCCATTTTCTGCTGTTTCCTGGATGATCTACAATAAGCAGACTTGCAAACATGAATAGACTATTTGGCCCTGACCAGTATATGATCTGAATTACATTTAGCTTCTCGCATCAGTCACTTGACATGCACTTGGTCAATGTCGCACTGTCGCAAGATCACGTAATCATGTAAGTAGTGATGACTGCTTCATGTGTGAGTCCATTTCGTGATATCGCTGGCATCTAAGTGAAGTCGGATATCCCTGATAGCCAGCTCGTGGATGTCGCACAGGTGGGGCTGATGATCAACGTTCTGGTTGGCTGACCGAATGTCGTGGGATCCAAGAACTCCCGATCAGCCTACAAAGTCGCGCCCAACTCGAGCTTTCAAACCACCCAGAACAAACAGTCGGTCACTCACTGGTGCAAGTGGATTGTGATGGACAGCTGGTCATAGAACTAGTCCCCTGTATTATCGGTGAGACATGATTGGATCATAAACACTAAGAAATGTGGCGGACTCACCTTGACCCAGTCGCGAGTGCATGAACATGATTCAAGGGTTGATGCTACGCGGTTCGTCTATAGTCAAAGAATTGATGCGGTCATCTACTGCGAAACAGACACCGTACTACCGAGCACTGTCTGCCAGGTAACCTATCCCGTGGAAGGTGTACCGAGCCTTTGTTTCTCGGAAACTACCTTGGTTTAGAAACCTGGTTTAGTCCAAGGCTCCAACATTGATACCGTAGCGGTTCAGTTCCATATCTATCACTGTGGTACGGCGTTCTGACAGTCCGGTACTGCATCCATCCAGCAGAGTATGCACAATTCATGTCATAACGAGTAAACTCTTGTGTCGACAGAACTGTTCGAGATTAAGAAGTGGAACCTGAGGTTGAGTCGCTAAACTAACGATTTGACCTGTAGGACAAAAGAAAAAGGGGCATTCTTGGAGGATCTCACCAAACGGATCAGACCTATAAAACGACCTGCGAAGCAACCGGATGTAGGGTTTTCTTGGGGGACTCTCTCTGAGCCAATGAGTTGAAAGTCAGACTTGCTTGGCAGTGAGAGGTGAACCTGATTGGGGCGTTCAGTGAATCAATCATTGACGACCGTACAAGACAATACGCCGGTGGTAACGATCAACTGTTGGGCGATCGAAGTACTTTTTGTTTGAGGGTAGCTTTTCTAACCCCCCATCAGTACACGGAAGCGCTGCAAATACAAGTATTGTTCACTGTATACTCAGGTTTATGTCTCACTGTGAAGGCATCCTTACGCAGCCAGTAGTGCGAAATGTATACCTACGACCGTAGGCGTACCAACACGCAGCATCAATGCGCATCAGTTAGCCCGGCAGTCTGGTACTGATGAACAAATCTTTCTGACCCAAACTGGAGTGGATTTTCCGACCAAAGCGCGTAATTGTTGTTCCGTTCTGCCTGTGTAAGTAGCCTAGTACTCGTACGAGAATTCACGAGTGGTGTGCGATTTGACATAGAGCGTTAGCGGGGTTTTCAACGGTGATGTTAAGGCTTGGATGACGATAAACAGGTTTCAACAGAGTTGTGATGTCGCCAATCTTATACGGTGAACGAAGGTAGATGTTCATTTTGCGAACCGTTGTAGTCATCCCGACAGTTGGCTTTTGTTTGCTGAAGTTCTCAACAAATAACGATGGACAGCCAAGTTGTTTGGGCGTGGTCCTCAACAACACTTCCCTGGTTAATGTTCATCCCGGACGGACTCGTCCTACATCGACACAGAACTATGAAAATTCAGGCATTGGCCTGTCCAAGTGTGATTTCGGCAGACGGACAGTAGTACGGAGCTGTTATTATGACGCTTCATGAGAATTTTCAAAACCGACGGGGTATCAGTATGCTCATGCTCAATGATAAAGATAATGTTGGAATGCAGCTGGCTCGTTGACTTTAGCATACTTACTGTTATCTCTTGTTAGTGAAAATTAGAATATCGTCGACATGACGGTAAAAACAAGTCCGGTAGAAACGGACTTGACTGATGACATCTGCGTTTTGTCTAAAGTTGACAATGAAAATATGGGTTAGCAGCGGACCGAGTGAACTGCCTACTACAATACCTTCGATTTGTGTACAGCCAGTTCCCTGGAAGCAGAACTTGACGTTCATTGTGCGTAGCAGCAGAAGTCGTTCTAACTCAGACGAAGGCAATCCTACGTTCAAGTGATGTGAGTTAATATGTTGGTCGATTATATCACTTGGTTGTATCAGATGAACATTTGAGAGCAGAGAAGCTATGCTCATACTAGCCATGTGTTTATTGCCACAGTTCAATCTGTCGAGTAAGTAGATTAGCTCAAAACTACCTCCCACGGTTTTTCGGACCATAGACTGTTTTACTGGCTGAAAAAGTCGGGCCAACCAATTTGTCTACTTGTGTTGTAGTGTGCTTGAAAGATACACTGTGTCGAATACTTGTTCTGACTTCTCTGCCCATAACAGAACCATCTGTTTTACGAAAACGAACGATTCAAGTTCTATGGGCATACGGATCTCCGTGAAAGACTCAGCACGTTTTATGGTATTAATCACAACTGACGATGGGAGTGGAGTTAGAACCCACGCATGAAAGCGCGAATGGATTTTCTTCACTACAGACTCTTGAAGTTGCACTACTCATGGGCCGTACATACCATCAGTTACTCGACGTATCCAGACTCGGCCTTAAGATAACCCTACAACGAGAAGATGAATATTGTCAAATCTGGTAGCTTCGCATGTCAATCAACTTGTGCACCTCGTACAAAACACCATACTAAACATATCGCATTCAGCTACCATCACTTGACGATATCGTACATGTGTGACATTCTCTGAGAGAGTACAACTGGTTAAGCATGCGTGTTTGTCGCTGTAAAGCCCTAGGGTCAAACTTTCGTGACACAGCGCGTTATCAAACGTAGATCCCTATGATCGGTCGGGTGAACCGGGTAAAAGGGCATTGGTCAACTAGACAACTATGGTAGTATATCATACAGAATATCAGTAGGAATTGGCAATGTTTTGAGTGAGCATCCTGAGACATTGGATTAAAGTCAGATTAAAAATCGGAAACATGAAATATGGAGAGGGAAGTGGCTGAGTAAGAACCACTAGGAGAAAGGAGGACCGAAGTTTACCGCAGTTAATTAGAATGAAACCCATTACAGCATCTCCATGGCTCTCTAGACTTAGTTATTTCCCAGGATTGATTCCAAGAATTCATGAGATCGGAATGAGTGCCAGATGCGCATACCGTCTCATCATATACGGATAACCACAAACGACTGCAATCGCTACGACGCTGAGCCCGGACTGTTCCGTAGTGTGCCAGAGTGGTATGGAACGATGAGTGACCGCTTGGATTTCACACACAACAGGAATGGCCGGCAACCAACTAAGGCTACTTAAAATACTGTTATTAAGAGAAAAGTAACAACAGCAAATTAGTTTATTCATCCGAAATGAGCGGATGCATCGCCAGTGTGCGTCCGTCTGAGCGAGGGCGACAGGTATGTCTGATATAAGCTATTCTGTTCAAAAGTGTATATCTTACGGCAAAATTATATAGCCACGTCGCTTTCTGTCAGACTCTTCTTGACAATCGAATCGACGACGGTAACTTTTGTAATAAATGACCAAAACTGTTAAGGAACGGTGATAGGATAACTCAGTTTACAATACTTATTCTAGAACATTAATTATACACAAAAGTAGGAAAAACAGCTGCAAAACGGTATACAACCAGCCTCAATTTGCTGACGTCAGATCGAGGCATTCCTTCAAAGTTACAAGGCTACAAAGTGACCAGACATCTTGAGAACCTGATATGCGTCATCATCCCCTTAACACTGTTGATGCTGGTAAAGCAATCGCGAGCACATTGCACATCATTTTTTGTGCAATGTTCACAACTTACCACGATATTATTCCACCGATTTGAAAAAAAGTGGACTTTCAAAATATACGCCTAATTGTGCCAGAGATCAACAGAAAACGCTGAGAAACAGTCGATGCCATTAAGCGCCAACCAAGAAAATTAAAGGACATCGTGCAGAGTAAACGAACGGAATGACGTGCGGTCTCATCGAAGCGAAATATGACAGTTATTTTTCAACAGAAAACGAAGTGCTTCAGGGTTAAAATTCCACTTAAATTTAAGGTTCCCACAAAAACCGCGCAATGGAAGTTAAAGAAACTGTGTGAATAAGTGCAGGAAGATAAGCAAAACTGCTTCGATTAGTCAGATCACGTTTCTTGAACTCAGCAAACCATCCGATGGCTTAAACACTAATTGAAGTAAAATTTCAGTTATGTCTGGAACAAAAGCAAACCCGTTGTAACAGTATTAGTAATCACAAACCAAATTAAAACTTACTTCATCCTGGACAGGGAGTGTTGTTCAAGACAATGGGTGACTTTACCGTTCACCCTAATGCTTGTTTTTATTTGCTTTTTCATACTACGGTCGAAACGACGCCACTAGGGAATGTTCTAAGCTTATATTCTGCGACAAAATTATGAGACCACACAGTCTTACGATTAATGGGTTTAGGCCCATTAAATCCGACGTATTCACTTTTGTGGTTGAAAAGTTGGTAACAGGTATACCTCAAAAAGTTAAAAACAGGATGAGGATTTTGTGATGAAAATCTACTCGATTCACCGCCTATCCAAACCCTGACACAACAGGAGTTCTAATAAGAGACCAATCCAAACGTCGCGTTGAAGATACTTCATCAGGATTGGACAACCCGTCTCAGTGTTATGCCTTCTGTTATTCGCTTATTTCTTTGTTCCGTATTGCACCAATGAACGTT
>JTDE01021556.1:0-19548 GCA_014338405.1 Paragonimus skrjabini miyazakii | reverse complement strand
GTGCGAGGTCTTCTGCTTATTACTTGCGTGGAGGTTTCAATCCTAGTACGATTTCAAGGGCTATTCGAAGTCCCTAATTCAGAGTATTACAGATTTGCAATTTTGAAACGTCACTGAAGAAACTCGAGAAAACGGCCACGACAAAAACGTAAGCCCACTTAGATAACTACATTACGTTGGTCTCCAAAATCCAACGTAGAAAATTTGATTCATCTCAGCACCAGAATAAACAGTCACAGACAACGAGCAGCTATACGCCCAGAGTGCACATGCGACAGTATTTTGGGTCAACTCTGGTGGATCGAGAATGCGAGACAGATGAGACGTCAACATGTTTTCAGACAGAGAGTCAAGCAAACCAGCTTATTTTCACTTCCGGTATGACAAGATGTGCAACGCTGATTAAATTTGAAAAGGCCATGTTTTGTCTGTCAAGGGACGATCGCTTAACAGCTTCGAAGGTCAAAATTTGTCGCTCTCGTTTCTCATGAAGTATATTCACACGGGTGAATAGTCGTAAGACATGTTGATCGCTAACTTGATACAGACTAGACATGAAGAACAATCTAGTGACTGGCGTCCGAAACAGTGAGTTTTTTTTGCAAGAAAAACATGAAAGGTCCTTAAAAAGACGTTAGAGCGCCACCCCCGGTTAGATTGCCGAAAGGAAGACAGAGTAAGTTTTCCTCAATTACAAACAAAGCTAGCGATGTCTAAAGTGAGCATGCTCTTGCGTTTCGTGGATATCCAATGGAAAAAACTCATGATGGTGATGATAAGAAACGTGATTCGGAGAGCAACAATCTACAGGGAAGGTAGTGGAATGAACTTGAGAAGGAAGTGATATGCATTAGCAGGAAACCTAGCGATAAGCGGTTAATAAACATTTCAAGTGCACTGATGGTCACAGACGTGGGTGAATTGGTTGGACAAGATACCAAACTGTTGTAAACCCTCCTAAACGGTACACTGGTTCGATCTCGGTATAGTGGTACGCTCGATAAAATCGGATTCTTGTCCCGGTAATAATTCACACGAAAATCTCGGTCCCGAATAGTACCGCGACTGTTCCCGTAATCGCTCCCAAGGCAAGCCAAAAGACGCGTTCAAAATAAGAAGCTTTGTTCCGCTACCAAACGTGTGCAGGGTAGGGCTACAAGTACAAGGCATTTATAGGGCACATCATGAGCACACATTCCCACCACATCATGAGAAACAGTTAGGACCACACATGGGCATAGCGGTATAAAAAGTCTCAACCGATTTGAACAGTTCCGCTAGTTCGGACTGAGCCGAGTGATTTTTTTCCTTCGCTCTCACGATGGAGGCGCCCCTGGGACGGTCACAGGGTGGGGCGCCCTAACACAAACGAAACTGGAATTCTCGGATAAGCAATTCGTAGAGGTTCCTTTGCCGATTATCACGACCACAGTGTCAACGGTAAGATAAAACCACACATCGCGTGTTATAAAATGTGACTTTTGTTTCGCGGACTGCATATGGTGAACTGCCTGGCTTATAGTTCCCATTTAATCCTCGCAGGACATACCTGCTAAACAAAGATTCAAGAATATATGACTTCATGTCTACGTAGAAGGTCGCCTTTGTATAGAAACAGCGTAATCTGAACAAACCTGTGCAAGATGTCCTGGTCCGAAATATGCTCCAACGCTCTGTTCAAAAAGAGTGCAAAGGAGAACCGTCACCAGCAGCTTCTAAAGGAAAGTTGCCAAGGGCGGACTTGATTCTTTGCAGTCATTTTTCGAAATTTGTCCCAATAACTCATCAAAAGTAGAAACGACCACGTTCATTAGGTATTGACATTTCTGCACACAAAAACTGATTGTGTTAGGTTTGAAAGAGAAGAAATTATCGTCAATAACTAAATGGTGGGTGGGAGTTGCCTCATGGCGTATCAGTTTGTTCAATGAGCAACCTGGTTTAACCTAGTGGCAGCCGTGCTAAATTTAACACATCCAGGGAGCGTACGGGATGGGTCAAGATGAGGGAAGCATCCCAGTCTGGAAAGTATTAATATAAGGAGACAACAAAGAGACAGTACACGAGCATATTCTCCGCAGTCCAGGCTCACTGAGTCTTTGTGAGTCCGTTTTGCGTTTGGCTCATGAAATGAGCGACACTGTCGAAGATAAAGTAGTTGCTGACAGACCGTGAAAATTTGTCGTCCGCTTGAATCTATTACGGTTTCTTAAGGTTACAGCTAATCATCGTCCCTTTCGCTCAAGTTAGCAGACTTCACGCAGCCGAGTCTTCACCACCTTAGTAATTTTTCGCAAAACGAAGTAAGTACAATGAATTCAAAAGAAAGATGAAAAACACAAGGTGATAAATGCTCTGTGGAGGCAGTTTTACTCTCAATTGCTACTCTCGTTTGTGTGCAAATTAAACGTACATCAATACTGAGAAGGTTCCATGGTAGGCTTACACACTGGGGAAGACTGAAAATGTATGCGTACATTTAGTCTTTTGTTAAAGGGCTCTGACTGAAGAACAGGCACACAGACTGCGGTGGTATCAATAAAAGTGACTGAGAAAGTCAGCAACTGCAAATGTACGGATGTGACATAAGTGTTAGAGGAGAATAAAACGACGAAGGAAGCAGAGAATAGGCCAAGCCATAGCCACTTGAAAACACAGCAAGCATGCTTCAAAATACAAGAAAAACAGCTGACTGGGAGCAGTTGTGAGAGGTTGAGCACACCATCACACCACCGGAATGATTCCAGTGATCAAGCTATCTGGACACTCAGTCTGATGTTCTAAATGTATATCGGACCTGCGAATGAGAACACTAGCTGATGATGCTGGTAGTTTTTTGAAAGAGTATTAGAAAGTTGGCAAACTCAGACATCGACTGCAAATGGTTCGCAAGCTAAGTGGCATAAATGATGTAGCTTCGGCGAGCTACCTCTGAGATGGGAATGAAACAGAAGCGCGTATCTCTTAGGCTAGGCCAGTGTTCACCAACCTGGGCTGGGGACCTCGCGATTCACAGAGTCGGTAATTGGAGACGTTAGGTGAGGTGGTGGCCAATGGGTTCAGTGGCGTGACTGCTGTCGTTGTTTGGTCGAGTTGTCTGTGAAGTGACTCGGGGCAGTGAAAGCCCTAAGGAAGCTGTCTTGATGATGACGCCTTATTTTCACTTACGACTCGGTTGTTTGTTTGCAAGGTGTAGGCACCTTGATATTGAATGTTTGAATATAGACGTAGCTTTTTTTAGCGGTTAGGTCCCTTTCCCTCCCCTTCTTTTTCTTTCTCTCTCTTCCTATACAGGGTTTGATTTTTTTCCTTATGGTTGTGTGGCAGTTAAGCATCAGTGTGAACCACTAATGTATTACTGTCTATGCTGATGATGAGATGGTGAGTTTCGTTAGGTGAAAAGTATGCTTCAAAAGAGTGTGTGGTCGGTGAAGAATACTATATGCTAAATAGCTTCTGACAAGTCAATACTATGTAAAAATTCCCAGTGTAAACATGAAGAGTATTGTGTAACGAAAGGCTTGTTTTCAGTAACTCATTATCAGGCTAAATACATCACAATTTATATCACAAAACTTTACAGAAGAATCCTTAAGGGGGTGAACGGGGAACAGTGAAATCATTGATCTAACTGACGTCATTAACCACCGCTACACAGTATTTTTCACGTCAATATTACCCAGTTTCAGTAACCTGCCTGGAGTTGTTAGTGAACAGAGAGTTCCAACCAGCCTCGTAGTATTATCTCAATAAGAACAACGTGTTTTGTGTGATACGGGAGACAAGCCCGAATAGTTACTTCAAGATGAGAGTGCACTAGCAAACTGGACCGCAACGAGAAGCGTTCAAAGTGAAACGTCCCACGTAGCCTTTTAGACAAACCAAGTGGCGACTAAGCTTTCTTCATCACTGAGCTGTAGCTTAGGAATAAACTAAGATAATCCGAAACGATCGTTCTCAGATCTTGCTCACAGACATGGATGTTCAGCTGCTGGCCTCTGGAAAAAACTACTCAGTATAGCGAAAGTACTGTTAAGAACGCAACCACTTGCAAGATCATCCAGTTCTTGTGTGAGTTCCTTCCTCACATTGTGATAACACCTGTCCATTTTCGACGGTTAGCCAACACAGCAGCTCCACTTACCCGAGTGCGTTTCGTCTCGTTCTCACATAATGTGGTTGTGCCTGTGTTATTCAGCCCACCGCACCCACCTCCTTGGACGAGCAGTTCACTCGGACTCATCTGAATCGAAACTTGCTTTTTTGTGTTTACTGACTAATAAAACAGACAAAGATCACAACCGATTTCGCACCGGTAGTATGCTGACTTGATTCAACACAAGCACCTCGTTACCAAATAACATCTTTCGGGCTAATTGAAAGGAAGTTGGAACAAATACAGCACAAAAAATGGGACAAGTACCTTTCATTTGGTAGTAACGAAGAGCAGCTGTTTCCTTTGGTACGACTTTTATTAACCAGGTTACAACCGCCTCTCATTTTCATCGCCAAACTGAGGATGACATTAACATCAACGACTGGTATATTGGATTTCATGAAAATAATGTGAAGTTTAGTGTTTCGATTTGACACGTTGTGGTATACCAACAGTATGTCACGCGGTCATGTTCGATTAGCTAACCACCTCAAATTTCTCGCGCATTCGCACTTGATTCAACATAATGGTCAGACTCAGACAAAATAAACCAGCTGTTGATGCACACAGGATCATATGCGTCACAAATAGAAAACAACCATGCTAGTTATGTGGTACAGAAAATGTTTGCCGATTAATTTTTTGCAGAGCAACACCGGAATTCGCGGAAATCTGTTTTTGAACCAAATGAGAACTGAGTTTTACGCGAAGGTCTCAACAAACTTAGTAAATTATTTCATTCCAGCATTGGTGTCTCAACGGAAACTTGCATCTTAATTCACATTTTAAACGGTGTAGATTACACGACTATTATCCACTGTCTACAGCAAAGTTCAATTAGTCACCATCGTTGTTGGTGTCCGAGTGCGGGCCACCGACCAATGACGTGGAACTATGCAGACCAGCCTGTTTTCCGATCAACGACGGAACTTGAAAACTAGCGGAATCCATCCTGTAACAAGGCTGAAATGACTGCGACTCCGCCTAGTACACGAGCTTAAGTAAAAAAACGCACATTCCAACTTTAATCCGATTGTGATTATCATGAGATGGACTAACTGTAGAGCTCAATCGAAACTAGTAAGCGTGCACGGAATGAATTTGAATTGTGTAACAAGGCGTGCTGCCGTATTGTTAGCGCCATTTTGTTTTTCGTTTGTGTAAGTCACATGGGCCTCCGGCTCATGCTTATTCATGTTGTCTCCTTTTACAGGACTATCGCTGGAACCTTTGCTTCGGAAGAATGCTGTCCCCCCGCGTCTCCACGTTGCCTCAAGTTGGTCCACGAGGGTAACGGGTAATCAAGTGAAAACAGCCAACCTGTACGTCACACTGACTTGTTCAGTTTCCAGATAATATCGGTGCACGTAGCCTAACTAGTAGTCGCAGCGCATTAACAACCAGTTGCTGAAACAGCTCTTGGTGCACCTCTTCTAAAGCAGCTTGAGGTAGCCACCGAACGAAACCACTTCGTTCATTTTATCAATTCTGTAGTTGAAATGCGATCGGAGACGTTCCATGGACAGGTGACTGAGATGAGTGAAGTAACATACAACGTCTAACAGGATAGCTATCGCCTTAGAACCCAGTCGTGAAAAACATTTTTGCTCTATATACGCATAGGTGGGGTAATCGTTTGGGCGATTGAAAAAGACTAGTTCACCCTTCCAATTTGATCAAATAGGGGATCATAATGCGTCAAATGATATGTTGCCAACTGACAAAGCATGAACAAATTCGGTGGTCACACATACTCTCCTTCAAACAAAAGTATGCTAATACCTCAAAATCAACATTTATCGCATTATAAACTCACTTTAACGTCTAAAATTCAGGACAAACTATAAGATCGCCGAAGCCAAACGCGTATGATTGTACTGTGTACAGAAAAAAGGCACTAAACTATCACACCTTCCTGAAATATAGCTTGTAGTCAACACATCTGAATTCACGTGTAGATGAAAGACGGCGTAACGATGAAGAATTGATAATGGTCAAAACAGATCGACTTCCGACAGACGTCACCATGTAAGCATACGCAATTTCCATTAGTATAGAAACCAGTTAACCATGCAGTGATCCAGCCTTTTAACCTTCCCACTCTAGACGTTGATGGGGATTGCGTGACCTACCAAGTTCCTGGCGGGAGGTTACCAAATATGGTAGTTAATTAAGTTAAGTGGGATAAACGCTGTCGTTGGATGGTTGAATCGTTTAGAAACAGGGGGTAATTAAGGAAATAGGGCAGTGGAAGCATCAGTCTGGCAGATGCCGTCATATCTGGAACTCGGTTATTTGTCTGCGGGATACTTTGATACAGGCTACTTGAATTTAGACCTAACCATTTTTCCCTAGTTTGTCTCGAAACTGGGACTCTCTTCTTTTTATGTTTGAATAGCAGTTGAGCAAACAGTGTCAATCACCGATGTACCGCTGTTGATGACGAGACAATCCTACAACCTGTCAAAGTGTCTTACACATCCCATTAGACATAATGAATTGTGTCACGTGCTAGA
The DNA here is from genome assembly GCA_014338405.1 of Paragonimus skrjabini miyazakii. Taxonomy (NCBI): domain Eukaryota; kingdom Metazoa; phylum Platyhelminthes; class Trematoda; order Plagiorchiida; family Troglotrematidae; genus Paragonimus; species Paragonimus skrjabini miyazakii. Next base: position 12,876 of record JTDE01021556.1, on the reverse strand, counting down.
TCTAGTCAGTTCCAGCAGAAGATGACCAACGCTATCAATATTAATTTTTCAAATAAGAAAATATGTAATCGGTGGGTCTACACAAACCAAATCGATAGTATACCTAAAAGTATGACTAGGGTAACACTGGGGGCACTTGATAGAGCGGTCTTTAAGTGCGAAAGAACAAACCCAATCTTGCCATAGCAGCCCTATTACGATTGAAATACGTAGATTAAGCATACACTTTCCAGTTGGCGCCATAATCACGAGTAAGGAATTGAGCTCGAGATCCGTTCACACACTCATAGGGAGTTTAATAATACATCGCTTCTGTGTTTGCGGTTGGAAGACGAACAGTTTACTCATTCGTTTTGTTAAGGAAAGGGCAGGCCAAATCGCTCATTCATCAGTAACGAGTTGTACTACCGACAACGGCTATGATTACTTTCAACTTACTTTGTATGTCCATGATCAAACCAATGGTTCTAAACCCCTGGGCCGATGAGCGGTGCTGAGAGTCGTATGATGCGAATAAAACTATACGAATAAACTATACGACGTTTAACATTTGTGTAGTGTCAACTTTTCAACGTCAGTTAAACTGAATTTAATTGATCAAGGAAGAATTATGCTATCATCTTAATTCATTGCCACGATAACAAAACTGCGTTGGTTTTCAGGAGGAACAATCTTAGTGCAAGCTTATGAACAACGAAATGAAGTTCACCTGTTTGGTGGTTAAAAAAGTTACAATTTGGCATACAGTTTCAAGAAAGATAACAGACAATTATCAAGTACTATATTCAGCCAACCTAATGAACTAAATTCTAACGCGCAAAATCGTGACAAAACTGTTGCCGATATTGACGTAGTATCCCATTTTTTAAAAAAGGAACCAAATCATTTGAGTGATGCAATATCGAGAGATCAGAACTTCGCGTCTCAAACATCAAATTCAATTTTATGAGATACTCCTGAAATATCAGACTGAACTAGGCACATTCAAACGATCTCCATCCATCCATTCATCATCATTATCATAACAGTCATGGGACCGACTAGGAGGTACTGTGACTCGGACAGCCGCTCATACCAACAGTGACGTGGAAAATCATATAGGAAACGTTACTGAAAGGGTTTAAAGAAAAGTATTAACAACAAAAAAAGAAGACTAGGTGGAAGAACAAGAAATAGTATGAATGCAGGTACACCATTGATTGAGACACACCGCTATCTCCGATAGCGTTTCTAACTAGGACTCGGGTGGTCACGAGAATCACAGCCAGGCAGGCAATGCTTACCCATTTCTCCCAATGGGGCAGCCAAGGTCTTCATATTTTGTGACCATGCTGTTACTTGACCACTACACGGTTTTATCCAACTATTGGTGGTTTCAGTATACAACGCACACAGGCATTATATACCCTTCTACTCGGAGACCACTGAACGTGTTTTTGACGCCACAGATGACGCGGGTTGGAAAAGGCAACTCGTGTCTTTGGTATCCCAGTTGACATCTCATCAACAATAATGCAGACTGACGAGATAGTGTTACCCAAGTAAGCGGATTGCCAGCAATAAAGATGGTAAGAATGGGAATGCCCCAGTCTTGAAGCAGCACTTCGTACTTTGTACGTGTGGGGCGCATTCCATAAAAACCAGCCCATTTACTCACCTTATTCAGCATGGTCTGCAGGTCTTCGACAGAGGGACTAAGTATGCACCACGTCGGTCAACCTAGTGCCAGGAAGAAGCTCAACACGTAGCCCACTGGATTCCTCAAGCGCACCATTCAGAATGTTGTCCATGACAAAACAGATCAGGAAGGTGGAGATCGGACAACCTTGACGCACATCATTAGAAGTGATGAACGACCGAGACAGTTGTCCATAAACCGTCATCCTACTTGCAGAATGGGCATACAGTAATTTTAACAGATTTACGTATTTCCCGGGAACTCCCTTGCGAAGTCAGGAGTCCCGGAGAACGTTACGAGTGACCAGATCAAAAGCAACTTTTATATCTAAAAAGACCATGGCCGTCAGCTGTCTATAAGAGTGCTGATGCTTCAAAGTCTGTTACAAGATAAAAATGTGATCAACCGACCTGAGAAAGGCGTAATGAGTAAATAATGCCACTGTCAGGAGAACGGTAACATCTGATATCTCCCAGCTGTTTATACTGCAGAAGGGGGTAGCTTTGAAGGACTCCACTCCGAGTCTCTGATTCAAAACTGCAACCTGCGAGACAACATGATACAGGGTTTTCTTGGAGGACCCTACCATGAGCCAATGGCTTAAGAGTTTGTCACTTGGCAGTGAGGGACTTGCATGGTCCGAGGGCGCAGGGAAAAAGACAAGAAACGACTTCCGATACCGGCTAGATCAAACATATTAGAGACTAGCGATCTTCAGGATGGGAACAGGAACAGAAATCCATTTGGCATTAGTGTTTTACAAATTGAAGACCATCTGGACAAAGTTCAAAAAGAACTAGTCGATTTGCAGGGATATAAAGTCTACTTTGCTACCGTGCGCGCGACTGTCGGTTACATCACAGCATCAGCAATGAAGTCGAAAAAATTATACTGCTATTTTCTACAATGCGTTGTTGGAAAGTACGGGTTGCCAACTTCTAATAATTAGAACTGAAACAAGAAGTTAAAAATGGTTTACGTTGTGCTCTTGCAGTTAATGCGAAACTGCAATATGATGAACTTTATGACAAACTGATTATTAAAGGAGCTTCTGAAGGTCACATACTTAAACAAAAAAACAACCGTTTCTTTCTACTAGTAGAACGCTTTCCACTGAAAATTTTCGTAGACATTGCTGGCGTTTTGAGAGGTTTTCTGGATGGTGAGATAAAACGTTATCCAAAATCCAGGTCACCACCAAAAACGGTCGGAAGCTACTGGATTAAACTTTTTATGCCCGGACCTACAGTAGACATGAACGAGTCTCAGCCGAAACGCGGCTGTCAGCGACTTTCAGTTAGAATACACACGAACATTTTCAACTCAAGATACTAGTCCAGGATACCGCGGTTAGGGTTGCCACTGATACTGGCAAGGGTCCACGAAACGAGGCTGGACCTTGACGCGGTGTGACGGCTTGCGCATCTCGATGACCTATTGGGCTAAACTGGACGGTGTGGCCACCACACTGATACAGTTACTCATGCCAGGTAGGCCAATAGATAGAGGTCTGACAAACCAGTCTGCAGGTTGGGGGTTGGAAGAAGGTTGGCATCTTTTTCCGAAAAATGTACCGGTTCTGGTACTCTGCCACCCACCCGCTGCCTTGCAGTATAGGCTTTTTAGCCAAAGGCTTTGGTTGAGAACCCTAATCGTTCCCCTGTCTAGGTCTGGGCGACCTGGCAGTATCTCAGCCCACATACAACCGTGTATAACCATAACACAAGTAATTCCATACTGCACCGGCCGTCTCGCAGTATATACCAGGTCGCCCTATCTGCTGCATACAGCAGGGTGGATAGGCGAAAACATACTACTACTGACCCCCTCCTCACTGTCCTAACAAATTCCGTACTCAGGCCCCTCCCGACCTCCATTTCTGATAGTTACTCCACAGGTCCCACAACAGATGTAGCTAACCGTAGTAACACTAAGCCGGCAAATTCCGCCATTCAGCCTCATACCTCCCTCGCCCCTTGCTTAAACCTAGAATGCGAATTAATATAGGTGCCTTCAACGTTCGCACTCTAAAGCAGATAGGTCAACGGGCCGCTCTTGCACGAACGTTAGACTCGTTGCATGTCGATATCTGCTGTATCTCAGAGACTAGAATCCAGGACAGTAGTCAGCGTATGGAACTAACAGCACCCGCATTGTCTACCCTATACTGGATATACACGTCGGGTGGAGTGTGTATAGTCCTTAGCTCGACGGCCGCAGCCTCATTGATAGATTGGATTCGTGTTAACAGTAGACTTTGTGCCGTCCGCTTGGCAGGTTCTGTTAAGGGCAGCTCTAGACACAAGACTCAGGAATTTATTCATTGTGTCTGCTTACGCTCCTGCTGACTGTAGTGACATCGGCGTCAAAGACGCGCTTTACTCAGATCTGGCCGCTCTCCTCCGGTCGACACGTAGCTCCGATATAGTCGTTCTGGCCGGAGATATGAATGATCAGGTCGGCCGCTATAGTCGTTCTGGCCGGAGATATGAATGATCAGGTCGGCCGCCTTGGTGAGGCCGAATCTCGTTTAGGTGGCAGGTTTGGGATAGCGTCACATCAGTCAGATAATGGTGAGCGATTGTTGCAGCTGTGCGCTGAGCGTAAGCTGTTTTTAGCCAGCACTAGTTTTAGGCATCGTGCACGTCATTGCTATACTTGGCGCCCGCCTGCTCCGAATCAGGCCTGGTCTCAGATAGACCACATAGCTGCTAGTTACAGGTGGCGTGGTTCCATCCAAGACTGTCGTTCTTATTGGAGCACGTACTTGGATTCAGATCATACATTGGTATGTAGTCGTTTTGTTCTTACTTTTGCTGGACAACGACCCCACCGACAGCAACGACTGGCTATTGAGAAATTGGCTTTGCCATCGGCAAAGCATGAGTACCAAACTAGTTTAGAAAGCTGTCTTGGTGGTATTCACTCCGAAGACCCCAGTAGCTGGTGGACATAAATCTCACAAACTATTCAGAAAGCAGTTACTGTAGAATGCAGCACAGGGGTACGTAAGTTTAATAAACATTGGATTTCAGAGAAATCTCTGGAGTTGTTAGAAGCCAGACGGAAGATTCCTCCTGGTAGTTCACATAATAAGTCTAGAAAAGATATCCGTAGAAAACTGAAACGTAGTCTAAAGGCTGATCGTGAGGCTTGGTTAGTTGAAAAAGTTACTGAAATGGAAACCGCCTTTGCCTCAGGGAACAGCGGCAAACTCTTTAAGCTGATCCGTGCTACTGGTCCTAGGCGACCGTCTGTCAGTGAAGCCATCAACGAGGCAGATGGCACACTAATCTATAGTAGGTCCAGAAGGTTAGAACGTTGGATAGAACACTGAGGGTTAATTTAACTGGCCTCCTGCTTCTACCGTGCTGCCTCCACAAACTTCTGATGTAACGCCCTGGTCAGTAGATTTAGAACCACCCACTGAGACTGAGGTACGCAATTGCATCTCGGCTCTCAATCGTTATAAGGCTGCCGGTCCAGATGATCTCGTGCCGGCACTTTTTAAAGAAGATGGAGAGGTGTTAGTCGAGGCCTTGACTCAGCTGTTTCAACTTGTGTGGTCGACGGAGACCATCCCTCTGTGCTGGGATCACGCGATAATAGTTCCTATATTCAAAAAGGGTATCAGGAGCTCTTGTGAAAACCATAGGGGATTTAATTTGACGCCAGCCATTTCTAGGGTTCTGGCCTCCGTTATACTTCGTCGACTCACTGCAGTTCGGGAGTTAAACATTAGAGAAGAACAGGCAGGGTTTCGTCTTGGTCGGGGATGTACAGATCACATTGTTACCCTTCGTCAAATTTTGGAGCAGCGTCAAGTATACCGCCGGCCAACAATTGCCGTATTTCTCGACTATAAAGGTGCGCTCGATTCGGTGGATCGATATACACTCTTACAGTCGCTTAATCGCAAGGGTATGTGAACATACTGACAGCGCTTTCTTCCCATACCTCGGATCAGGTTAGGGTTTACGATGAGCTGTCTGACAATTCCAGCACGAGAAGCGGCGTTCGTCAAGGCTGTCCCCTTTCACTATTTTTGTTTGATTTCGTCATGGACAAAATAATGGAGGATTGTCTCCGGCACTCAAATGATGCTGGTGTGGACCTTCTACCTGGTGGAAGGCTGACTGATCTTGATTATGCTGACGATAAGGTTTTGCTGTTTGACAACATTCAAGCAGCGCAAGCAACGCTAAATGCAATTTGACGTTCTGCTAAGTACTTCGGAATGCCCTTTGCAGCCTCAAAATGCAGAGTGCTTCTGCGAGATTGCTGTGATCACGTAGGTTTAATGTTGGATAATGAAGTCATGGAAATTGTTGACCGGTTTATATATCTGGGAAGCTGCATCAGCGGCGGTGGTGTAGAGAATGAAACAGAGGCTCGTATTTCTAAGGCCAGGGCGGTGTTTACTAACTTGAGGCACTTATGGCGATAGAAAGGTCTCTTTGAAGCTTAAGGGTCGCGTATATCAGACTACAGTGAGGGCTGTATTACTTTACGGCAGCGAAACATGGCCTTTCAGGGTAGAAGACGTGAACCGCCTCCAGGTATTCGACCACCGGCGTTTGCGTTCAATCACTCGTATCGGGTGGCACCAACGAGTAATCAACGAGGAGGTTAGGAAGCGGGTGTCTGGCACTGATTGTCAAACGAGTTCTTTCGTTCAGTCCTTACACTTGCACAGACTTATATGGTTAGGTCATGTACTAAGGATGCCAGCTAGTCGTCTGCCACACCGAGCACTGTTTGCCGATGCTGCGGTCGAATGGTGCAAGTTGCGAGGTGGACAGATGATGACTTAGCGTAGACAAATGAAGTCGTTCATTGTAGATCGAGTTCGTCTTCCGGGCTGGAGCTCTCGCGACTCAGAGAATCGGTGGCTTGAGACATTAGGTGAGATGGCGGCTAACCGAGCTCAGCGACGTGAATGTTGTCGTTGTTTGTCCGAGTTGTCTGTGAATTGAGTGCACTTAATGACGCGGGGCAGTGAAAGCCGCAAGGAAGCTAGCTGTCTTGCTGATGACGCCTTACTTTCACTTACAGCTCGGTTGTTTGTTTGCAAGCTGTAGGCACCTTGATTCAGAGCGTTTTAATATAGCCGAAGCCACTTTTAGTAATCACGTCCCTTCACTTTTTTTCTTCTCTCTTCCCATACAGGGTTTTCTTTTTCGTGGTTGTGTGGCAGTTAAGCATTAGTGTGAACCACTGATGTATTGCTGTCCACGATGATGATGATGGGTCCACGAAATGACAGATTACTAAGTACATATAACGTGCGCACAGAAGAACAAACAATCAAATAAATAAGTGAAATAATGAGAATTCACAAGGTGAACAATTCTACAAGCAAAAGCTCGTCAATAGCTGCGGCAAACTGACACATCTGAGAGCACTTCCAACCTCAATAGTGGACGGTTGTGCACTCCTTTACCTGGCGGCGGTACCTTCCAGCCTTATTTATCAGGGTGGTCATACCATAGCGGATAGTCACTCTGTGGCTTCTCCGAACCCTTAACAGCCACGACTGCCAGCGTACAGAGTATGTGACTTAAGCACCGTAAGCTGAGGATTTTCATTAACCAGGTTATCAGTAGCAAGATCAAGGATTGAGGAATACATGCGGATGGACACTCGCGTTGTTCCCGAAGTCGATCGATCAATGAAATACAAGATCGACTGGAACTGGCAGCTCGCCCCAATATTCTGTCGTCCCCGGACGTTGAAGTTTCTACATACAAACGTGACCAGATTTTCACACGTGTTTACCGTACCATCACAGTATTGGAGATTCCGTGTCTTGTGTCCAAAGCTTTGTACTTTTCGACAGCTTATCGGAAAACGACTTCAGTGACCCTACTCTGAACTTCATAAACTGCGTTTTCAATTCCTATCCTGTTACTGTAATTAAATTTCTGCAAAATGGTTTGGTCTTAAAAGACGGCAAAATAATGCAAACGAATAACTCGGACAAGGACACTTTTTGCAAATACAAATGACCTATGCATTGTACGACCAACACGGTAGATAAAAAAATACTTCAGACTGAGTTACGACTGCGTGCCCAAAGCGGGAGTTCTTAAAGCACATTGCACTTTAGCAGTAAGAGATCCGTTATCCAAAATCAACACATGGCACACACAGAAGACGAATACTGGTCGATGTACATGCAAGGCAGACACGCAACCGTGTCAGGAGATGTTTGCAACATACCGGGTACTTGACGCCAACGATACTCGATCGCATAGCAGGCGTACATGAAGGCAACCGAGAATACATTGAGCAAATGGCTGATCTTGTAGTTTGAAGCCAAGACTCCAATGATCGTCCACTGTGGAAAACGGTAGCAGAAATGTCAAGCAAAGTACTGGGCAATTCGAGGAACATGGTAAAACATGGTAAGATTTCAGTGAACGAATCACGAATTTAAACAGAAAACCAGCAGGTTGGCGTAATAACAAGCATAAAACTGAAAAAGACAGGACTCTACGCATAGGAGCAAAGGTATTGGTTTGCTGCACATGCTTGAAACTTGACGATAAGCTTACCACGTGGGCACCATCCTTGACATTATATACCCAACGAGGTCACTACAAACAAAGAGCATTGAGGTCGCCAATGTTTGATGGACCAACTGAATGGGTAAAGCGCAAATGTCAGATAGGTAACGTACACAGTGGAAAATACCATAGAACCACACCGTTTGTGCTGATTAGGTTACACGTATTGCATTACAAACAGCCGGCTACTTCGATTGACACGGCTAGTGACCGGAGGTAGTCTTGTGAATGCCATACATTGATTTACAGGAAAATGAACAGGGACAGACAGCACGGTTCAACCTGTCCGGACCAAAAAAGTGACAAGTAAGTGGTTCTCACTCTCGAATCACTGCACATTTTTACGTACGTGCATCAAGTCCTAGGTGGAAAACAGGACATGGATGAGCTACCGCCCTATTGCAGCAACCAAAGCTTAGCCGGGATAGATACTGTAAACAGAACACACAGCCAGCATAAGAAATACATACCCGACAAAAAATGTTCCTCGTAATGAGCGCAGTACATACGACAGCCTTTTCTTGCGTAGCTCGCCCCCACCACGTGGCCGCTCGACCGCATAACACATGCACGGTGTATTAGTGAGTGAATTTTTATGATAGAAAACGGCTCTCCACCAATGGGTGTATACTCTGCAACCGGCATCAAGCCACTGGCCTCCGTGTAACAGCACTACATGAAATGTGTGCTTTTGTGATCCATCAGGTGAGTTGAGTGGGAGATCGCTGTTACACCAGGCGGCTGCAGGAGCGTATCATATTGGGCAGTAACTAGAACTGATATGTATAAAATGCGTCGAACCAATACGCTGTATTGCATTTCTTAAATCACGGTAAGGTGGTAGGTTTTCCAACCACCCACAGGAACACAAGCAGAAAGAGACAATCACTTCAGAAGATGATGGGCGCTTACAACGGTTAGTTAGAACAGATATTTGAAGCAGCCGCCATGCTGTCCCAACGAAGTGCATTTTCGGACTCGATTCAATAAGCGCTAACAAAAATTTATAAGATCGGAATGCGTACCAGATGACCGTGTCGTGATCAAATGCTAATGGAAAAGCGCAGACAATAACTACACTTGTGAGTTATGCGAATTTTCGCTTGGTCTCTGAGTCAGTGGACCAGAATGGTCTAGACCTGTGAGATTAAAAAAAAGGTTCGAACGTTGCACTGACTAGTTTGATCAACAGATTTTAATCACATTAAACAGGTTTGGAATTCAGTTGTAGGATATCTGTACCAAATTGAGTACGAATGAAGTCAAACAGTTTGGGCGTCGTGTTTAACATGTTATTGATAAATTGATTGAGAATAACACAACGTTACGAGCAAGTTGTAATACTCTACGTTTCAACCACCTCGGGTGGCCTTCCTGACGGAAAAATATAACGAGTATCCTAGTGATACTCTCTTCAACGCTGCAGGACATTTCACCTTCGTGTAAAAACAGACCCAATTGAACTGACTGCCTTTTTCATTCTAGGGGGGGTCATTTTTGGGCAGTGTATTGGGCTCGAAAACACTCATATCTTTGTTTTCATGTACATAAGGATGAGTGATAGATTACTATTCCGAATTCGAACCTTCGCGCAGCGCATAACCGGATAGAAAAATACAAATTCGACTAAGGACTACCATAATCTTATGCTATATGACAAGCTATCAAAGAATGCTACCAACAGAAACATTCAAATGGCTCGTTACGCACACGAATTTCCTGAAGGAAAGCACTAGACAGACCCACTGTGTATAATAGAACGGATCTCAGCTGAAGGTATTTGGTCTGCTTCTGAATCATTCCAAATGTTCGGCCTGATAATCTCAATCGACATATTCTACCGTACGGCTTCGAAGTGCGCACACGTGAGTTTCGCCGTAGAAACACATGATCACCGGTCTCTAGACTAAAGAATCACGTGACTGAGACACTGGCGCATGCAGCAGCACGCGTTCACCTAGCCGGTTGGTAGAATCGAGAGACAGGCGGTGACGAAAACCAGGCCAGCCGTCAGCGCCATCGCCCATGCACACGCGGTGGGGGAAGCACGACCAAGCGCAATCGGAACGAAAATCAAGACACGATCAATCCGGTGTATTAGGCAGACACAATAATCGAATCAGAGTAAGCTAATCGGTGGATTGTTTGGTCAGTGTCACACTGCGGTTTTAATCTGATCAATACGTACGTAAAAGACCTACGTAAACACGGTAACAAACACGAAAGGCCTATTGGTAAAAACATCGCGAAGCGTGACACTCGAATCCACTTAATACAGTAAACAAATAAGTCCCGTGGACAAAGTCAAACCTGGAGAGGAACGATTAAAAATTTAAAAAGGGGATTTCCACTGTGCTTTAATCGAAAAACCCTCCTAGGCCATTTATTACTAACAACCAGTGTCAGTGATAGATTATCAGCTGAAGAAAATCACTGAGTTGAGTATAAGCATACTCAATTGTTTTATCCAGGGTCACTTATGAGAATAAGTAGATTAGAAGGTCTTACCAAACGGGAGGACTGTGCAGACATTACTTGATCCTCAGCGTTCAGCTTCAAAGGCATTGTGGATCAGGACAAACGTTCCTATCTGATCCGCAGGCTCAGTTAAGTTTGCTCGTTTGCCATGTCGCTTAGAGACGAACACCCGTTATGTTGGATTTACCGACTCTCCGAACAGGGTCTCCTACGATTAGCTGGGGCTAATAAGAAATTCGCAGTTGTATACACAACAAGAAACTTATTAAATGCAGGGTATTTCACAGTTCAACGTACTTAGAACACAACTACAAAAACCGCTCACCACGCCAAAAATGTTCCCGACTGTTGATCAGCAGCAGCTACAAAATCTGACTAACCTGATGACACTAGTTCAGTTCGCAATGTGTAAGTACACCCACCTCATCAGCAGAGTGACTAAAGGTGCCAACAAGCAGCTGTTGTCAGCTTTCAACCATATGCGACATAATCACAGAAACACTCAAAAACTGCACAGATAAGTTCGCCTCAGAACATCGTAGAGGATGCAGTTTTGATCTCTTATCCATTCAGATACTTAAGCCATTCAACGTCAGTATACTACCAAGGAGCCAGAGCAAGAAGTCGCACAAATAACTATGGTAAAACCATGCGGCAACCACCCCACGAGTACCCTCCAGATTCATGCACCTAGAATGCAAGAGTAGGGACAGACCACATAGCATGAACAGACACCAAGAGTCTCCATGCTCCAAGATTTGACTGTCGAAAAGTAGTATATTACTGCCTGTGTAGTAATTAGCCTGGCGCCCAAACACAGAAAACGAACCTAATTTGCTAATGTGTTGCTCTCGAATTCAGTGGATACAGTTGAACAAATTGCTTCGGTCTCATTCAAAAAGATGTAGCCAGTGAAATAAAGCTACTTCTCGATTGGCCAAGTGAATGCAAGAGGGGAAGAAGTTTGGTTTTTGAAAAATACACTTGGGAGTATAGAAAATGATCAAACGTGAAAGATAACAAGAAAGGATTATCTTCAATTAAATCTAAATACCATAAACACAAAGTCTTTCAATCGGCATTCAATACAACGATAAAAAATCTACAGAGTTGAACGTAGCATACATCAATGGAACGTTCGTGGCAAAACTGAGCGGCCAGTATGGAGTTCATCAAGAAGGCAGGAAAACACGTAGTGTGGAGTGCAAATATTTCATTCAGTTTCATAAATCGAGTACATAAAACGTTCAATTGTATGGGTTTAAGGTATATCGACATAGCAATGAATAGACGAACATCATATGGGAATGTAAAAGGGTGGGGGTAAACAACTTCAATGGCACGGCAACCAGAATGATTAGGTTAACACATTCTGGCGACAGAAAGCCGGTGCGTGACGATTGACAAACGCCACTTCGTAAGACGCTTAATATTTTGGAGTTGCGACTGTAAAATCACAAAGCCCAACCCCATCCTTTTAATGTACCCATATGACGTTCCTTCGCACATTGTCATTTCGCTATGCGCCAGACATGTATAACTGAATGTTTTATACAATCGAAGAACGAGTATAAATGTAATGTTAGTACCACGTCTTCTTGCCACCTCTGGATGAAGGGTAAAAGCAGATACTCTGTGGATCAATGTGAGTGGAGACTCCTGTTTCGTGAACGTTTCAGTAGGAATACGTAAAATTCAACGACCAGAAATTTCATCAGGATAATCCTAATGTCTAGAAGTAGTACTGAAAGGATGAGGTGTAAGTTGACAAGAAAACCAGCGATTTTCTCGGATCCATTTCCAACTATAGTTGTGGGTGAATTGGCTATTGCGAACAGCAAGCAAATGCATCGTATAGGTTGTTACTGAAGTTAATCACGCAACATGTGCGATCTACCAGCAAAGCGATTCGTTAGTAGACCTTATCATAACGTGTTTCCTTCTTTGCATAATCGTACTGTAGACTATCGAGACCGTAATCCTGATTTGAAGAAGAACGGTACTAGTGTTGTGACCGCAAAAGACGCTCGGCCTGATAATTCGTTTATTGCACAAACGCCCATATAGGTCATGTCAAAAATCAAACCTCAAACGCGTATACTCATTTGCAAGTTAGTTGTGCATTTACATCCATCATTGTCATTCGCCTTG
>JTDE01021555.1:11443-25097 GCA_014338405.1 Paragonimus skrjabini miyazakii | reverse complement strand
ACGGTTCAAGTGGGTACTTGATTGCAGCGTGACATTGAACCGTTTGACCTGATTAACCATCCATTCCCTGTTTACCCCTTTAATTATTCTTCCGTAAAATTTGTGATATAAATGTGATGTATTTAGCCTGATGATGAATCACTGAAAACAAGCTTGTTCGCTAAACGGTAGTTTTCATGTTAAAAACTGTCTGCCCATTTTCACTATACGTCATATTTTGCAGGAAATAATTTACATTCCCAAAGTGCAACCTCAGCATGAAGGAATGGGACAGATAGTCGTTAAATTAAGCAGATAGTTTGCGTCTGGAGTAAACTGTAATGTTTGACTTCACTTATACCTGTTAGGAGATTTTGGTTATTAAAAATAGAATTCTACTCAAAAACTATTGCAGCCTTCATCTCCACGTGAACGTTTAGTTCGCCCCTTCCGTATAGAACAGTTAATCCGAATTTCGCATATGTGGAATGTTAGCACTCGTCATGCTTCACGAGACAACTGTGATCAGCACCACTTTGATGGTCCCCACACAATCGAACTGTCACGTCAAAACACTTGGAGTAATGCCCAATCACTTCGTCTATTTAAGTTCTGTTGTTTCAACTTGAAGAAAAATCTTAATCATGGAGACATCGGTAGGAATTAACTGAACAAGTCCTGTGTCCATCTTCGAGGCGATCCGGCAGTCTGAACAGTACTCAAAAACGGAAGTGGCTGAATGTTTGTATGTGATGATTCTGTTATACTTAATGTGGTATTAACGACTCAATGGTCAACACAGTTGTCTCATGAAAGTGACTGAATTGCAATTCCTAACCTTGAGGCACAATCAGCGTTTCTGTCAAAACTGATTTCCAAGTGGACTACTGTTTATCACTCGGTTCAAATCAAAACTACTTGTTTCATGAACACCGCCGTATACGCGTCGTGACAATGTTTGTCCCCCACTCATGCTAAGCCTCAAGCTGCATTCCGACTGGTCGCGCCTTCATTTACCAACAGCCTATTCAACCACGCACTCAAGAATAGTGCTACCGCTCGTAAATGTCAGCATGAAGTTCTGCACTTTACCTGAATCAACCGTTCTCTCTACCACTGTTATTCTTGTGATTTAGTGAATGCGTCCGAGTGGGAAGACAGTAAACGTCATCTCTCCCAGTGAAAAGTTTGACAGCGACAGAGAGACTAACTGCTTCTTGTTCATAACAAGTGCGAGTAATTTCATGCTGGCATTACCACTGTCAGTGTTGGTTCGTGATATCTTCGGAGAATAAGCACACCTTCCCAATGTGCCAAGCAAGTGCTTATAAAGTGGAGTGAACAGACAGCATAAATTGCCTTGTCATTTTTGTGCGTTTCTCGACATTGAAATCTATCTAGTTGATCCAGTCAGCCAAGTTGATAAAACAGACCAGATGTATGATGTGCGGCATCTGTAGCAGTCTGAATACTATAAACAGATCTATGAACGGCAGGTTCCATTAGCGTGGGTGGTGCAGTAATTAAACTATACTTTGGGTATTGGGATGTGGGAGAACTAATGGAATCAGACACTGACGTTAATGGGTTCAACTTTTATGACTGTAGTTATACTGACGATCTGATGCCAGGGATAAACTCTAGACCTGGTTGAATATTGTATATGCGTATACGTAAAAGATAACCTTACATAAAAATACAAACTTATCATCCAGATAGTGATAGTTAACTCGTTCGCCCTAGAAGTATGAGGGTCAGTGTACACCTCTGGTCCGGACAACGATATTTATCACTAATGGGCTTTTTAATAAGTGCAAAAACTCGAATCCGGTGTATCCTTTCGGAATGAGCTGGCTGTAAGCAAACCTGAATGCAATATCTATCAGCAAATTAGTGCGTTATTCAAAATGTGACTTTCAAATAAGCCTTGGAGCGACCAATCTCCGTAGAGTCTTATTCAGCCATATTTTTTTCCCGATAAATGGCTTGGTTCCATGGTAGACAAATACAAATACTGTAGTAGTTATTAAACTGTTTGCTGACCTCTTGTTTTGCTAAAATATAAATTTTAACTTCCCAGTGTTCGCGTAAAACAAACAGTTGTAACCACGAGAATGAAAAAAGGGGCCTGATCATTTTGATATTTACCAGTTAACGGAGGACAGCTTAGAATCAGTCCATTTGCAAAAATGAATCAGGTTCCGCGTTAGGCATTGCAATTGACATCAACCTGGTTGGAAATGAAATTTGCATGTTTGCTCAGTTTCGCTGATTTGTGGCAGTTCCCAACGAATATTATACACTATATTATGTACCTCGCAATTGCAAATAAGTGACGTTATACTGATGGACGAAAATGACTGACCACCGTAACTGTTAGCTCAAACCAATGAACTCCTTTTAACTATTTCAACAAAGTGTAAAGAATACTTGTCGGGGTTAGGTCCTGCAGACGTAGCCACAACAGATATGGGGGATATACGACAGATATAAAACAGACACTCAGTGAACTCGCACGAATTCACATAAGGTTTTGACTGAGCAGTAACCAGACAAAGCTGTCTACTGACGAGAGACAATATGTGCATACTAAAAAATCTATGAAAGGATTCAAACATCATCATTATACCTCCTGATAACAGCTCAAGTGTGATCCTTCTTAACCGATCAGATTAAGTTTCTAAGATGTACTCCAGCCTATCAGATCGCGAGAGGTTTTGTCTAGAGCAGAATCAAAAGGTTGCAATTGAATCTATCGAAAGAAATATAACCAAGTGATCACAAGATCTGGGATAGGGTGAAATAAAGACCTATCATGATTTGGCTCTTAGAAGAACGCAGACAACGTGCATATGCTATGCTTTGCTCAGGCTTTAGATCTGCAATGGCCAACTCCAAACTCTGTCAAGACCCATGGTTCAAGTGTGGACTTGAGTGCATTTGTCCCGAAAATGCGCAAACCCGACATCCCATAGACCTGTATTATCAGTGACAAATTCTGCCTGGTAAAAATTCTCGATCCGGTCAGGATCAAATTCTGCACGCAGACACTCAAGGACACGTGAAGTTGTACAGAACGTACATAATATGAATGTTTTCGACACGATTGCGCCGTCTTTTAATGTCCAGTTTTCGTTAACCCATGTACCCCCGGGTGAAGTAATTAACATCATTCATGGTAGTTTGTTGGAGAACCATGCAAAATTAGTTCACTCTGTACTTCAGTGAAGCAAGCTTCCTTAGGATATGCACCAGTAACGTACAGGATTTGTTCAATGAACATATTTACCGTCAAGTAAAAGGTGTAGCTGTCAGTAGTACACTTGGATCAGTGCCAGCCGATATTTTTATTTCTCTTGAGAAACAAGCGTAAAATATTGTTAGTTCCGGATGTCGGTATACACGATAAGTTGATAACGCATACGTAGTGTACGAATCGCGTAATCAAACAGAAACCGTGTATACAAACCAAACATCAAATTTACCATTGGAATCGAAAGGGAAAGTGAGAAATCCTTTCTAGAAGTCAGAGAAGATGCAGAAGCATCTCACAAAAGATGTGGATCTGTCAGTTACTTTAATTCACATGAGTTGCATCAATCGTATACAAACGCGGTTTCACACAAGCACTGTGGGCGTGTTAAGAAGTATTCATGTTCCCATCAATTACGTGGAATCCGCAGTAGTCTACGCTATCATTCACACATTCATAAAGCAACGGCAGTCCGAACAGACATTAAGGACCTTCTCAAAATAAGCGATTCATGCAAATCGGATATCTACTTTAGTCGTCTTGAAACACAACAGACGGTTATTGATCTGAAGAAGAAAAATAAAACTCGCTTCCCAAGTACGTGTGTCCTCGATGAAAATTCTTCCCCAACCACAACGATGTCCAACAGGCAAAATGCACGGAGTCGCCGAGCTACTCGAGGACCAGTATATTACCGTCTACAAAATTGCGAAATCTTCTGCCTGTAGATCAGTTGCGTGACATTTTCAAGGTCACGGAAACGATAGAACTGTCGATGTGCAGTGCAAAAGATATATTTTTAGACCAACTCGACTAACCAATAAGGTTGCACATTTTGAGAAGACTAGATCATACACCGCAAAGTAATCGGGCATTAGACAACAAGACCACCAACATCCGGGAAAATCCCCATGGCAGTCACGTAACGGCGTGATCACGAAAGATGGAGACTCCGAATATTCCACTGAGTAAAATGGGTAGTTGGAGCGTGCACCGTTGAGAAGTTCTTGTGAACACTCAAAATTTCAGATAGAATCACCGCCTGAGACGGCAACGCGTCGAAATCAATAACACATGCATTCACAACATTCCCAAGTCTTTTACTTATGTTTGTTTAATCGATTCTAGCCCTTTTTGGCCATATAATTCTGTGCAAACGTAAAGATTGAACAAGAGAATTTGTTTGGCAACCACTAACAAATACCTGCTTCTTAACTTCCTCGTTGCTTACTCATTGTTGCCACCCGATACGAGCGATCGAACGCAGACACCGGTAGTCAAATGTCTGACAACAGGTCACATCTACTACGCTGTACGTTCAAGTCTCGCAGTTGTCAAATAATGCAATCCACAGTGTTGCCTTATATACACGATCCTTTAGCTTCAGATGCCAGATGTTCTAGATTAGCGAATACTCTATTTATTCCTCACACCTCCACTGACGACGATATGGTCTACCAGCAAAAATGCTCATAGTATTTTGTAGTTTGATACTATGTGGGTCCGTATTAGCATTGAAGAAATAAATACCCTTTTGTTGATTAAGTACTGTGTTTGCGTAATGTTATAATGACGTTAGACAAGATGGAACTGAAATGGAGCTTTTTATTTCACCTCGGTTAAACTTGTCTGGGTGCCGATTTAATCAAGTATAATAGACAGACTTACACTAATTGTCTAAGTGTGTGGAAGCATCTAAAACGCAAAGGCTCTACTAGTCTGATGCTTATTTACGTACAAGTTGTAGTAATAAAACTACTGTGTTAATAATGAATTTATCAAGTTAAGATTACGAAAGCAACAAAAATATTCCTTCCCAATCAGGCATAGGTCGATGAACTTCGACCTGCAACAACCTCATAGCCGACGTTGAGGGACGATTACATTGGTGTACTTCTAACAATGGACTGAGTCTACTTAGTAACACCTTTCATTTCCGACCGGATATGTGTAGTTCAGGTAAAATCGAACCGAGTGCTATCAAGTTTATCGGTCCAGCCCACCTAAAAATCCAGGATAGACCGTTCACATCATAATCCCCACTGGACTGGTAAACTAACCATCATCGGATGCAGATGAAAGGCAGTTAACCTAAATCCAGACAAATAATCAACGGCCACTGTTTGTGCAAAGATAGACAACAGCTGAAACTATAATCGTTAGTGCACTAAGATCAAAATTTACAGATGATAATCGTGCCGATCCTTCAGAATATGACATTGTTACGTGCGAAGTGGCAGAAGTTGATTAAAAGCACAAACCGTTTACTGCATCCAGACTCAAAACGTTTTGCAATATCGAATGTAGATGTCAGATTCAAGAGCAGAACGACAATGAAGCGAACAAGTTCGTTTTCTCTTATTCATCATCCATCCGAATAAATAACGTCCACATGGGACCGTGATGGCAAACTGATTGAACAGAAAAAGTGGTTAAATGATTTGCGATGTCGAAGACCTGGTTACAAATGAGAAAAACCTTTTGATCAGATGATAAAGTCATTAGAACCACGGAAGTTTACTAGAGGGGGTGTTGGGTAGCTACAACTTGAACAAAAACGTTCCTGAGAGCACAAGGGTGGACTGTTTAGCCAAATCCCAATCGATCCAACTGCGGACAAACTTCTGCAACAGCGCTCTCGATAGACTGCCCTAATTTGGCAAGTCACAGAAAACAAACTGATTGGACTGACTATATGTGTTGAATAGACTAACTGTGCTGCAACTATACTGAAGCGTGTTTCGGTGAATTTAGTATTATCCTAAACTGACTGCACACACGGATGCGTACGGAGAAGCGGTTCATGTAACTAGCTCCGCCAGAACAATTGACCGAGTCTAGAAAGATGATGCAAGTTTAATGTTTTGACGACAGAGCTTAATTCAGAATAATGCGTTGTATGGTGGTACACAAGATTATATCAATAACATACGTCAGTTCCATCGGTATAGTTCCAATAAGCACATCATTTTTGTACGGTAGTAAACTGTGTTGCATTTCCTACTGTTAAGATCATGAGTGCACTTCTCATACCTATATATTTCCATATGTAGAAATCGTTCCGGGTCGTTATTTTCCCAAAATTACTAGCGAAAGAATTAGACCTCTTCATGAAAAGTATCTTGAACTTCTATCACACCCGTCAAGAATTATGAGCGTTTATGAAATACAATGATACATGTGCTAAGATGAGACGTCCAAGGTTTTGTTCCTACGAAGTTTACGTTGAACAGACAAATCAATAAAATAATTTTAAAGGATATACACTACTGACGAATTCTAATCAGTGCGAAACTCGATTCAGATGTTTGTTTTCGAAAGCGATCACTGATTAACGCATGACAAAAATATGAACGACTTTATAACCAAGTTAAGCAGTTTATTCAAATTGCACACAATACATTAGAGCCATCGCGCACAGCAGGTAAACAGAAAAGTAAATACCGTTTTTACTCAGTGACGTTCACGCATGTACTGACTGGTGGGTTGAAATTCGTCTGACAATTCTGAACTATACGAGTGTACTCATGCAGAGATCGTAATATGCGCATATGCATACTCACTACATTTGTCTCCTATTCGTAAGCTGAGCAATTCGGAATGAAGCTGACTGGAACACGATTAAATGAACAAACACAAGCACTTTAATTCGAAGCATAAAAGGCGGAAATGATCAGCATAGTCGAAGCTATTGTAAACATCACTAGAGGGAGGATATTTCCATATACCCCTCTGAGAGCAAACATGATTATGCATAACATTACTTTCGCACATGACAGTGGTTAGCTTGTTGTGGTCTGTTATTTTATGCTTGGGCATTCCTATTGGCGTTATGTGCACGTACAGATATTGGTTTAATCAGGTTCCTCAGAACGCGCGAATATGCTCATTAGTTGTGTGGTGATGTCTACCCTGCTTCCCGTTGGTTTAGCGTTTAAGTCCTACCTAATATGAACCATTTTCACTCCCCTCCTCTTAACGTTGAGTAACGAACGGAAACACGAAGTTCGCGAAATGAATTCACTTGACACGCTTTTAACCTCGAACACGTAGCACTTAAAAACAAAACAATCGAAAGCCTAACTTACTAAAAAAAATATCTAGTAGTGGCTACTCGAAATTGGTTTAACATTGGCTAAGAAAACCAAGGCAGGCGTGACACGACTGTAAAGGTTTTCTGAGCGCACAGTCGAGGGGCTAAACGTGGATGCATGTCGTGCGCACGCATAACGATGCAGTTGGCTCCGCGGTGTGCCTAGTCAGAGCTGTCTAGAGATGAACGAAGCTGATATTCAGTTGGCTCGTTGTATTGCGCAACCCCTTTGGCAGATCTTCCTTCCTTTCAATGTACCACACCGTAACTGTAGGTGAACAAACAGATGACTGGATTATCAAATAAATTTGAAAACCTAATGATAAGGTTAAAACGTAATTTCGGAATGGGATTATATAGAACCCATAGTGTAGTGCAGCAACCTTGATCAGTGCATGAAAAACATGCCCTGGGCACCAATCAAACTGTCTGAGTCTATTCTTTTGACCAGCTCCTGAAGAGCAAAACAAACCAACTAGATTACTTACCATCCTGATGTGAAAATCGGTAAAAAAGAACGCGCATTTTTTGAGTGACCTAGTCCAATTTGTGAATAAACGATGTTTCAAAAGAAACGGCATTCCAGTATGTTGCACAAACTGTAATAACCTGATGAACTGTAAAGTGACCGGACATTTACATACACATTCTAAATTACGCATGACCGAATTATCAAATGCAAACGTTCAATCAAATTCGCTGGTCCCATTTACTCTAATCGATGACCCCACGGTTGAGATTTCAGCAATACGCGAAATTATCACTCTATAACCGAGGTGACTCACAACACGTACAAAGTTGATTCGATGGAACGGCTGTGTATCAAAATACACGCTCACTGAAAAGCAGTGTCGTACATCCCGTTCAATTATCACAGAACAATATAAAACAACTGTTAGATCTCATACTTTTAGCAGTTAAGTTAAAAGTCATGCTGTGTAGAAAAAAAATAGGAACCTCGTCTAGATAGAGACGACGAATGAGGCACTCACTTGCTACTATCTTGATTATGGAGCCAACAAAGCAATAATTAACCTGATCAACCAAGACAGACCAGTTCATCATTGGGGTTGTCGTGTAAGGAAGGAGAAAAGTGTGCAGCAGCGGTAGGTGTGTTATTTCACCGCAATCCGTAAACCGGACAAAGATAGAATCGCAGTCATGTCAGAAACTTGCGTGTTTCCGAATTTCCGTTTCCTCTTACATGTTTCAAAATATCGAGTAGCTGACTTGGATGACGAGTGTTGGGGAGGTCATTCTATGGACGGCGATGAATTGCGTTCCCAAATACGCCAGCGCGCAAGCAGCAGATGGTGTATAGAGTCAAATTCGCCGAAATAGCACGCGTCACACATTTAAACAAAGTCAACAACAACGCGGCCGGTAAGGACGTGCTATTGAGAGCTTCACGATAGACACGCGTGACACCCACACCATAGCATTTACAAATGTTACAAAGTTATATGATTTTGTGAGAATGTCACGTCACGTACGAATTTCTCCTGTGCGTAAAAAAAAGTACCAATTGCCCAAAAATAAAGTTGAGAAAACGAATATTGCCAACAAATGAATGTTCGTAACCAGCGTCCGCGAACTGTTAGCCTTACTGTGCTGGCATTCACAACTAACAGCATGTCAAGATAATAAGCAATACAGTTACCCGTTGCATGAGAAAAACTTATCGACGACGCTTAACATTTAGACAATTCTAAGAGGAACGAATAACATTAGCGAGCTGAAAGATGCTTTCTGACGAAACTATAGAAGTAATAGGAAAATGATTCTACGTGATGGCTCACTCCGTGAAATGAACCTAAGCGCAACATTCAGGTGTCCAGGATTAGTTTGAGCCGGTTAACTACGCAATGGTCAACCCAACTGGCTAGTATGAGTAACTACTTACTCCATAGGACCAAATTTAGCTCGCAATGCACTCGTCTAGAATCTGATCAGTTCCCTTAGAATGAGCAGATGGCATGCAACTGGCTGACCCATCAAAAAACAAAAACAAGAGTAATCAACCTCAAATGATTGATCGACAGTGGAAAAAACAGTGTCTATGTACATACGCACCAAATGTACAATGAGGTGGGAGAGAAAACAAACAGAAAGCACCCGAACGAGATTATGACGGTGAGTTGTGGGGCAACGTGAACTGTTTTAGACCGAAGACGATTCCGTGAGCCTGGTTTGCAAACGCTTCAGAGTGGTAGCCCATTCACTGCATGAAAAAAAGGAGAAATCACACTAATGTCACGGAAGAAAATGTCAACGACTATTCGAGATAGAGACGATCAAAGTTGGAAGATCAAGTCAGGTCTAGAAAAACATAAAAACGTGAGATGGGAACTTGAGACGAACGAATAGGACATAACGTGAAACAATGGCATCCTGTTTCCGTAGATCAACTGCAGATTGAGACGCAAATAAGCAACTATTTTTCCCAACAAAAATAACAAGAAGGCGTTTCCCAGTCTTTTGGAAAATCAGGTGGTTAGTTCAATCACAACGAATGTGTTTCCAAGAACGGATCGTAGAACAACTGGTCCATAGATGTCAGGTGGGAAAATAATCCGCTGAGATCTATAAGTAGAGCTACCTAGTATTACCGCGCAGTGCAGTCAAAAAGGCAGTGAACCGAACATGATGATGCTTAGTCCCAAAAGCACTTCATCAGCCTGAATAGGAGCACATAGTATCGGAAACAGCCTACTGACTGATTGATGTATAAAACCTTTCTATTCGACAGTAACAACGAACTTCGTTGTATTGTTGATTAGACTGTGCAAACAAAGGATTCAATGAATCCTAATTTTTTTCCTCGCAGTAGTGCCCGAGATTGCAGTGCACATACAACGAGTGAACAGGTTTCTGTTTATTCTACTTAAGGCACAAGCAAGAATGCTTATAGAAGGCTAGATGAATACATTGACAGCAGAAAAATTATAAGTTGCCATATTGTAGACGTACAGGGATACGCAAAATTCGATTAGGGAACCAAATAATTCTGGCATATTTTAATGTGCTAAATCACAACTTATCACTGCAAAAAGACCAACAAAAACATTTTCCAACAACCCAAAAGAAACAAGACAGCTGTATCAATTTCCGATGAGCCCAACACTGAGAGGTCAAACTGACAAAACTTCTGTTAGATGAATTTCTACCTTAACGGTTGAACGGAGGTAAAGATGATGCTTTACGATTGTCGGTTTCATCTGAGGACAACTTCAAGTTTTGAAACATTGCTGGACGAAAATATCATCTTAAGCGACATCAATCAACTGCAATCGCCTCACCAGCCCCTAGCTGTCTTGTCGGTGTGCACGACTTACTGTCTGCTCCGAGATAGACAGGTGGTCAATCTACAGGAAACGGGCTAGGAACAGACACTTCGACCTCGCTATCAACGGAGTTCATTCGCCAACCAAGATAGAGGGCAACAAGAAAAGTGAATCATAAGCTGAGGAATTTAATCACCGTAATGAACGAACTGCAAACACACGATGAAATTATGTGAGGAGACTAGATAGAGAGAGAGAGGGGAGAGAACAAAACTAAAGAACAAATTTAAAGCAACCAACTTCTGATGAACGAAGAAGACAGAAAGTAGGCTAGGTTCTTGGCCCCATAGAGGTAACTCACGAACAGAAATGCTAAAGATATAGATCGCGATTACACGTAAAAATACTGCGCGAGCAACAAGTGGACCAACATATAACGAGGCTTGTACCCAAAGCAAACACAAAATTGCAACTGACCGTTCAAGATTAGCATTGACATGCAAAAACGGAACGTGGCTCGTCGATGAGGAAGACGGCGTGAGGTGTTCCAACAGCTGTGCGACGAAGCGTCTCAACTGGGCAAAGGCATCCGGAGTGGTTTTGTTCTCCACAGACTGTTCCTCTTCCTTCTTAACACACGACTTGTTTCCGCACGATAACCAATCTGACGGAATAACATCCAATATTTCCGCCAGTTGATTTACAGCATCCTGGAAAGCCATTACAGCCGCTTGCTGGGGACTCATCACAGACGAAAGAGAGATTACCAGAGTAGGCTTTTCGTTATCTGATGAATTAACGTTGGGGATTGAACTGGTCGCCACCGATAACAGACTAGCCAAGCCGACCAGCAAGTATCGGTTAATCAGACAGGTAAGACTGACGTGTTGTAAAGCTTCAGTGCTGATCAAGTTGTGCCAGAGGAGGATATTTTTGAATAGCTGGATCGAGAAAGTACATACTGAAAAGATTAGTAGCCTGACACGGCGCATTTGGTTTTCCGCATATCATAATCTATAAAACGTGCATTAGGTGACCAGGATTAAAAACCTTAACAACATTAAACTACTCATAAGTAATATGGTTAAAACGTGCAAACGTAATCGTCTTAAAATCAGGGAGTTACGAGGAAACTAACGTTGATGCAGATCGGCAAAACGATCACACAGCGATCTTTCTTTATACAGGGACAAGAGAGAAATGTGCCCGCAATGGATGGATTCTCTCTAAAGAGTGACTAAGTATGGCCGTTACAAACCAACATGAAGCGCGTAGCGGAAGATTACAATATTAATATATTGCTGTTTATCGCATTTTTCTATTGGCATAGCAATTTCGTCCTGAGACTCAGTAAGGAATAGTCTCTTAGTGCCTGCTACTAAGTAGTTTTTCTACTGTGAACCGATTACCAAAGGCTCAATTATAAAACGAGATCTTAGGGGCATCAAAGGCCATGTAGAGAGTGTAATTCTTACAATTAGAGGTCGCTATGCGACTGAACATGTTTGCGGTAGCGGTCTCCAAACCTTCACCAGGTCCATGTTCGCAAGGTGTACAAAAACATTATTGTAACAGGTTGGAATATAAAATCTGCCTCTAATACAGTACAGTGTTCTCATTGTATTGTAAATCTCATTGTTTGTAGGGAAAACGTTAGAAGAGAAACACGTGTCATACAGTGATTATGCGCCAATATCTTTGTTGAATGAATCAAACAAACACATAGGGCCAACTCTTTATCAAGGCAGAAGTGTGGTGAATTTTCCTTAAAGAAAGATCAAGGAAAGCCATCTTCTTGTTGGAATCAACTAGTACAAGTCGATTAATTTATAAACATGAGGCATCGTGTGAGCATTATTCCTTCAGTTTGAAAACCTATCAAATTTCCAGTGATTCACCTTCTCAACCAACCAATCAATCAATCGCTCAACCAATCAACTTCAGCTTTGAACGGTACTGATTAAGTACAGTGACTCCGATTGCCGTTGGTTATTACAATGGTCCACGAGGTTTCAGCATAATAAATAAGTACGAATGGGTAGCGAAGAGAAAGAGGGAAAATAGAAGAATTGAGGAAACAAAAGTAATTGAGTTTCACGAAAAAGAAGGATCAATTTGAGGACAAATGTTCGTTAGTGACAACGATACAATACCATATCAAAGTGTCCCCAACCAGCGATATGGACGGTCGTGAATTACCTAACTAGGTAGACCGGACCTACCAACCGTGCTCAGCGAAACGACCAAGACTCAAAGTGCCCGTGCCTAGGTCATCGCCTATCTTGTGGTTTCATTCAATTATCAGCAGCCACTGTTTCGTGAGTTTTCCGGATGTACTCAATGTTTAGGTGCACTTCTGGTACTGTTCCTACAGTCTTTTTATTGCAGTCAACTAAGGTTTCTGGTTCGATATCGATATCATACGCATGAACAATCGCATCCTTTGGCACATCATCATTTGCTAATTGCTTTAAATCGCTTTACAAATGAAAAACAACGATGATATTAAGGTATATAGCAATGGACGCTCGTCAGTAGTTAGGCCACCTGACAACTGTAATCCTAAAGTAAGATCAACGGTCACTCACTGTGATCTTTCTGGATAAGACTTTCTTTCTTGCGTATAACACACATTGCGAAAAGATTAGGCAGGAAGGATGTGGTGACGTTGTTACAGGCTTGGGTAATCAACATTGAAGTAGTTGTCCTCAGTGAGAAGAATAGAAGACATACACATTTGATCACTACATGCTAGGCAGAAAATCTAGATGGCCTGGTGGAAGTTTTCAAAAAGGGTTGAAACATACGGATGCCAGTGAACTGCTCCGCAGTTTCAAGATTGTTAAAACACACGAATCGAGAAATGCTCATGAAAAAAGCACCTCTACGTGCGTGCACAACATCCATTGCTTTGGTTTGCAGCGAAACAGCAGTTACAGAAGATTTTTGTTGAATTACGACAAACTAAGAGTGTATTTCTTCAGGGACCTCTCAAAAGTCTGGTTGGTACAGTGTCAGAAATTCCAAATCGGAAAATGTCCAACC
>JTDE01021554.1:57466-67788 GCA_014338405.1 Paragonimus skrjabini miyazakii | reverse complement strand
CCACGCTGACTACTCAAATAATGGGCTCCACACATGCTACTCGAAATCAGCCGACCAGTAGTATCGTATGGCACGGAACAGCAAAACATACAAAACCCACAGTCACCAAGGCCGCACACACCACGTCCGTCGGTCAGCAGTAACAAATTCTGCGGAATGCACTTTTGCAAACCACAGACTCCGTGTGTTTTAACGGTTTTTCCATTGTCAGTTTTTCTGATACTCTTCACGCTTTTCGAATCCTTCATTAGGTTGCCTGGTTTTTCCCTAATTTTTGTTGTCATTGGTCATACCCTGACACGGTGTTCCTCTTTTGATTGATTTCACGTCGTCTTTATCATCGACTATATCTGCGTGACAAACCCTCCCACTTCGCGCCTTATTTTAGGAAGTCGCACGTCTCTGACGGGTTCGGCGCATCTTCATTCTAACGTCGGACCCACAACCTAACGGATTTCCGGAAATTTTTAAGCGAACATTATAGGCTGCTCGGACTACCAAATTGGAATGAGCGGCTTGGCGTGATCAACTGTAGCATGTGTCTTGGATTACGCAACTCTTTTCTTGTTGACAGTCAATGCTACCCCGCACAACTTACTTATGGCACTAACTTGCGTTTACCTGGTCAGCTACCAACCTATTAGCACAATGAAACCTCTACTGACCCGACAAACCACGTAAATCGATTGCGGTATTTCGTATCAAAGTTAGCTTACCAACCCTCACGTTTACAAAGCAAACCCACCAATTATCCTAACTAACTGACCGTTCGCACGTTTTTGTCCGCTGCGATGAGCTCCACGAATCCCAACAACCAGCGTACAAATGTCCGTATCGTTGTCTGAATCGTCCGTGCAAGCACCACACGTTGGATGTCGGTGCATCTGGCAATCAGATATCGAACGATCCACTCATCCCAGCACGACTGTTGGAGGAATCTACTCCAACGGACTCGCACACACTACCTCAAACAAGTTCGTACGGTCGATCAATGCGTTTTCCAGACCGACTTGTGACCGCTGTTTCATCGTCGTCTCACCCCCTCACGTGTCAAGCTTTCTAGTTTAAGTGGCGCTCATTGTACATACACATTCATCGACCCGAAAACTCTCTTCCACATTCAAACGCACGCGCACAGCCACCACCTGCATACCCAACAAATTGGAACATTACATCTAGATATGATTCAGTGCGGTCGATACACAGACACACATGACGCGTGTTCACCCGGATCGGAACAGCGGGAAGAGCACAAAAAGGAACAGGACATGGCATGGTCAAGACAAGCGCCACTGGATTAAGCTCGTACACCAATCCCAACAGTAGAGATCCGAACCATTGACAACCTTTTCACTGACATCATCGAGATATCGTTATTTGTTAGTGGATACTCAAGCTGTCACGGCCAAGAGATCCACTGGAAAACACTCGCATCATTACATAGGCTCCTCTTCGAAAGAATTCGTTGGAAATAAAGTAGTCCCTAGATGTGTTCAGTTCACAGGACGTGGTGGCTAATAGCGTGGTAGCTCAGTTTTCGTGCTAATAGGGAACAGCTTCTCGCGTTTCTAACAAACTGCCATCTTAGTGGAACGATTGCGTTCATTGACGGAAAATAAAATCCCGTTTGAGTGGAAATCAGTACAACAAGCCACGTTCGATTAAATAAAAAAGTGTAGTATCCATCCTTGATATGACGATTTTCTTCGAGATGTCGTACATTTGTTTTTATGGATGTATTAAGAGCTATTCTGTCTTAGATACAAAATGGTAAGATTTTTTGGTAGGAAATCACGCAGATAAACCAATATGATCAGGCATGTGCATCAGGTGGTATATCTTATGGTTCACTTTAGTTGATAATATTAACTTTGAGATATAAACTTTCGAGTTTTTGGTAGTCGGATTTTCAAATACCAACAAGAAATAAAGATTTTTCCTTCAGTCATTTTCTGATTCATATCGCTCGCAATATTGGTAAATAACAGATACACTGTTTAGACCATTCATTTAACGACAGTAACTCATTTATTTACGTCATCAATTACGCATCGCAAAGACTTGGAGTAGCGCACACCAAAACATTAATATGAAAAGAAATTCGAAAAAGTAAGTGCACGTATGTGAATGTGCATGAAGGAAGAAAGAAATGATGAAGGACATTTAAAAGCAAATTTGTGTAATTACCGGACAGACAGACACAAGTGTATGGATGTTCAAGAATACACACGATTCAAACATCCCAGTCACAGTCGTATGCATTTATCCATCTCTAGCTGTACGTGCAGCCGTAGCCGAAGCGTTGGAAGATGCACGCTTTGTAATCCACAGTATGAGGCAAACGAGCAACAATGGTGTTAAATCCGGTGGTTGACCAATGAGCGCACGAACACGTACCAGAAACAAAGACAAAGGGGTTGGATCCATTGGACGGTGACGCTGCGAAAACAAAGTAGACGAACAGTTCCCATATTCGGTGGTCTATACAGTATTGCATACAGCTCAGTAGAAATACTATGAAAGAAACATGAATGAGGCCGCACTGCAACCACCCTATTCGTCACCAAAACACAAATGGACAAGCATGCGGACGGCAGTTTACATGACGGCTATAGCAAATGAAATCAAGGAGATGATAAGACAGATTGACAGAACCTGCAGGGTGGATTGTAAGTAGGCATGCCAAACACCCATCTGAAAACACCTACTGACCCACAGGCATGCACGAGTTAGTTCATGCCAACGTGGGAAACCAGCATAATATACAGGTCACCAATATACAAAACACACGCGAGCGAAAGGAAAGAGAACTACAACTTTGTTTATACTCTTACCGCATGAAACCACTTCTAGAGTTGCCGTTTTCAGGCAACCATAAATTTTGGAAAATGTTTGAGACCCATTGAGAATGCGCGATTTCAGAACAGCGTGCAGGCAATCGGTCATTCGGTTGATGGGAACCTCTTTAACCTGATATAAGTTATTTGTCAGACTGCATCTACTTAGTAGACAACCACTTTGAACAGGTAACTAAACCGTGGTGCTTGTCGATAAGCTGACGGCACATCGATTTTTATACTCAATACAAATAACACTAATGGGCTTGCTAATGAAAGCGTCTAAGCAATTAGCATAACCTCAGCTACTGAAACTTCCTTTTCCTCGGTGATATTAATCATTAGATCTTCCGCAACATCCCCAATGTAAGGGGTGCGAAAAGTGAAGCCGAATTCAGCCAAAAATGTGTACATACGAAAAGAGAACACACCAATGTCAGATCCCTCTAAACTTAGTTATTATCATGTGTAACGCGGTTATGTAATATTAGTGGGCCACAACCCTGGCATCATCAAATGTTGAATTTAAAATCAAGTTTCTTTTTTTTATTGCCCAGGTCAATTGAGGCAGAGTGAAGATACTTTGTTATCCGAACTAATCTAATCTTCCAGATTTATCAAGGTTTGGCATTACAGAGAGTAATGACGAGCCAAACATTAGGTAGGCCCAAACTGAAATAAGTGGACAGCGACGTGAACAGGTTTTGAAAAAAGGAGTACCTGATGAAGGTAAATGGTGCAAGAATGACTGTTGTGGGGGGACTGTACACATAAGCCGTTATTGTCGCTGAGACTACAAAAATGGCTATTTAATGTCAAATGTTTTTTTAACGGAAACAGCAACGTTCGCCGCCAAAACGGACGCTGTACAAAGAGAGTACTCCTCCGCCTGAGGAGGTCTGATTCCAACATTATGCGGAGGGGCAGAACGCAAAATAAGATACGCATCCGTCTTTTCGTGGGAAATTCAGATTCCCTTGATCACCAAACCTGAGGCATACGGAAATTCCCAACACAAAGCCACCACCGCGCACGCTTATAGAACTACTACGTTAAGGGTGAGCACGGAAAAGGACATCAGCCAACTACATCGTGGACCGACAACCTATCAAAAGTAAACTTTTGATATTAATCATGAAACGTAACCCAGATTCATAACAGCAAAAGATTCAACCATATATTAACATCAAACAGATTAACTAACTAAGGACAGTCGTATTTTCTTTAATATACCAGTTACTGGGGCCGTTTTAGTGTTGCATATACTAAATACTGAATCGAGTAGCCTCGTTTACTGGTGTACGGAGTGATATATTAACATGCGTTCGGGATATGGTATCAACTATATTACGTAAATATTGCAAGCTAAAAACAAACAAACATGAGGATGTGCAGTCGAAGGAGTTGAGGAAAATAGTGGCGCGTAACAGCGTGGTCAAGGTTTGATTAAAAAAAATAGGCAAGGCCCCATATGCACCGAAGTAACATTAGGGATTATGTGCAACGCTCTCTCCCACTTGGGTAATCCACTTTTGAACCAGGTGACCAGAAATCAAACCACTAGAATGTGATAATATTTATATAACAGACGATTATTTTAACAAAGCAAGGAAAAGAGGTTCAATTCACATACTCGTTTTCCGATCAAACCGGAGTGTTCCACCGCGGATTGCAGAAGTGGAGAAGACAGGGATACAGGAGGAAGATAGTCGGATTTTTTAACCCGATGCCACCAATTCCCACTTTGACTGAGCACACAAAAGCAACAAGAAACATTATAAATGCAAAAGAACGACCGACAAGGATCTCCGCGAGAAAGAATCACAAATAAAAAGGCTAGGAATGAAAGTAGAGAATAACCAGCGACCTTCCAATGACAGAACAAAATAGGACTGAGAAGTTAGCGAAAAGCAGGATCACACTATCAGATCAGCAGTGATGGGACTCCCGACTTGATAATAACTGGTTTCGAATAGAAGATATTATATAATGGACATTCTATAATAATGATGCATGTGATCAGATAACGGCACCTTAAGACTGACAAAGGAAGGGATACGTAGAAGACACATTTGAGGAGCAAGGAGACAATATTGTGATGGAGCAAAGTTCTCGTTTATTGTCCAGTGAGTCGGAGTTAGCCAGACTAATCCTTCGAATGCAATCAAACCAGTTGATTTAAAAGCGAGACTAAGCCAAGGTAGAAATGTTTCGTTTATGCATGCATACAGTAGATACTACATGAATCAATCACTAATACAACCTACTACACTATAAGAATAAAACAAAAAACTGAACTCCTACCAATAACCAGTGTTGTGTACAGATCAACACGTGTGGTGTGCATGTCATTCAATCGATTAGTTATCCAACGTTTTCCCTGAAGTATCCACGTGCCATGTATTACTGACCGAAATGACCAATCGTATGGGTCAATCGCTTCTTGTTGTCACGGTTATTCAACGTTTACGTGGAACTGTTATATGCGCTGAGTCCGCCTGTTACACCACATAATAAACCCTATCGCCCTTTGGATTTACGAAATACAATGCAGATAATTGCGGGTTATATTTCAAAGGTAACAATCAATGAAACCTTAACAGAACGTAACAAGCAATAAGACTCCGCCAATAAACGTAAGCCAGCGCATAACGATAAAACCAGTGAGAATTTATCATATCAAAACACGCTACAAAACAAATCCTTCTTTTATTGAAAGACCTAAGAAATTTCCTCAAATTGTTCGTTTTTACAGACCCAGGTCTGAAAGAGAAATAACCAAGGTCCACTTTCGATCAACTTCATATGATTGATTATGTGCGCGACCTTGATCAGCATGACTTAGAAGTTCGATTCACATGCGTGGGATTGGATCCAATATAGATCAACATAGCAGATGATACCCAGTCAGAGTAAAAGCAAGGTCCGAAACTCTTAGTGAGTTGCATAAATCGTAAACGCATCTGAACAACAGGGTCCTGATCCAACGAAGTCGATGAAGCCCCTAACTATTCACACCATTCGGAATACCCTCTACCCAAACATCCATCTCATTCCCTTAGTCATAACAGCTATATTTGAATAGAGCAGACAAAAGAATGACAGTACACGATTTATGCTCGAGCAGATTTCGTTGCATCTCTACATTTTAACTCGTCTGCAGTAAACACCAGTAGAGATGCAGCGAAATCTGCTCGAGCATGAATCGTGTAATGTCAGTCTTTTGTCTGCTCTATTCAAATTTTCAACGGGAAATGGCTGTTTCAAATAACAGCTATATGTTTGACGACAACATACTGTAATTCAAGCCTCTCTTTATCCTAGCATTGATGTGGTATACCCCCGAAAAAGAATACAAAAAGGAGTAAAAAAAGCGTCAAACAAAGAGAAACCGGAACGAGAACTGTTGTGGATGCAGGCACACCACTGACGGCAGCACACTGACATCTCGGACAGAGATACTAATGTGACTTAAGTAATTGGAGGTTCTTAACTTAATAACCGATACCTAACCCACTTACTCAACGAAATAGGCAAGGTCTTCATATTTCGCGACTAATCAGTTGTTTGACCACTCAGTGGTTTTGTTGAATTGCTGGTGAACTTAGTAGGTAATATCAGGTATCGTAAACGCCTAGTTGGCATGTGGAATGCGTGACCCATTCATCGCAGACTATCTAATCTATGTTCTAGCCTTGAAGCAGTCCATTATACTTTGAAGGTGCACGGCGCACTTCAAACAGAGGAGTCCGATCCTTCGCTGATTAGCATGGTCTGTATGTCTTCGGCAAAGGGACTAAGCAAGACAATATAATTCGCCTAATTCATGTCTGCCAATCTGGCGTCAGGAAGAAAATCAACACCAAGCTCATTGGACTCCTCAAACTTGGCTTCCAGTGTCATCCACAACAAAATTGAACAGGAAGGAGAAGATCGAACATCCTTAGCGTACGACACAAGAAGCGATAAACATCGCAGCCGGTTGTTCATTTACCTTCACCATGCTTGCATAGTGAAAATATGAGCTCAACAGAGTCCCGTACTTCTTTCCGCCCTTTCGTGAAGGAAGTAATTCCAGAGAACGTTACCAGTAATCAAACTGAAAGTAACCCTCACGTCTAAAAAGGTCACATGACCGTCGGCTGCCTACAAGAAAATCGATGTTCCAGGGCCCACCGCAGGATAAAAGTGTAGTCAAAATCTGTGGTTACCACAAACTTTGCACTCCTTGGTGAAAACTGGAATAACCGCTGACAAGCACCAACCCAAATCTAAATTCAATCCGTAGCCAAGAAGAGTAATCTTGTCGTTTGCTTCGCCTCTTACAGGAGAAAATCCGTGGACAGTTTCCGCTTCTGTTAGCAATAGCGGTCATCTTGCAATGACCAAAACGCTTCATAGCAGTTTTGCATTTGAGCACATTCTCATATTCCGAACACCTTCACGTGCAGCATGCCAATTCCCCGAGGTACTTATTTAGGTTTCCAGTTCGTCCATAAATGTGTCAGTTATTGCAGCAGACCCCCTATATTCTTCTCTCCTTTCAAACATCAATATCCACAATATATACACAATTCAAGTTTCGGGCCAATGGTTTAGAGAGCAAAGAAAAAAACGTTGTTTCGAGAAAGAACAACAACTGAAACACAGATCCAAAGGTATAGTTATTCGCAACCAACCTGGTACTAAGTTCAGTGATAGGATACAACAAAGAAAAATTCCGAGAAACGAACACAATCTCACGACAAGAAAGCCATCAACTTTCGTTTGGAGCATGTCTAACCACAAGTGAACATCATTCTATGGGTTCCCGCGCCGAAGCCAACAATGTTCGAAGAAACCAAAGCATGACGTTGAAGTAAGCATCTTTCGAACGTGATCACATGGCTGTCGTTTTCAACCTAGCACAGGTTGCTTGAAAAGTGGGTGGCGTGGAAAGTACTGGATTAACACTCCAAAAACGTTAAGATCAAAACATTTGTCGGCATACTACGTTTTCCGGTTCTGAAAGCACACGGGTAAGCAGTGCTTCTATCATACGCATATAACGCCTGCTGGCGATCCAAAAAATTAGTGAATACAAAAGACTGCAACATAATCGGCACGTATGAGGCTGTTTCCAATCACCGGTAAGGATAACCAGGCGGTCATTCGAGAGAAGATAGTATCTCACAACTTTACAGAGCACAGCGGTAGAGGATTTCACATACACGGACGACCTTATCGCTTGCAAGCTGTTCTAGTCGTCAGAGATCACACTAAACACTGCGTGACGGTTCATCACTTACACAATCCAAATAACGTCAACTGTACATCTTGTGACTTCCACTACCGGAGTTCATCGAAACAGAAGGCAGGGTAACGATGTTGTACACACAATCAACACACTTTAAACAGGCAAACTAATGAATAAAGCGATCACCAAACACTGACATTTTAAATTCAACTTCTGTGAAGAAAATCAAGACGTATTTTACACCTCCTACTTCTAATCGGAGATCGAGAACGGGTGCGGTGATGTAGCTGATAAAGCTAGACGACAGTATTAGGTGTCATTACTGTATGTGCAGACACCTGGACATTGATATGGCAACGTAGTTTGTTGACACTAATCAAAGCTGCACATGGCAACTTTTACAAAAGATGTATATTGTGCATGTGCATGACCGTCCAACAACATAATTATTAACTGTGGCCTGTTTGAACAAAGGATGCTCCCTATTTCCTCGAGGTTATTTGCGGATGCTTTTTTCGGAAGTAACCACAGGAAAATCGTCCTCTTCAACGAGATCTTTGGAGTCCAGATTTGTCGAACTTGATACATTTTTCACATGCGACCCACAGCGTGGGACATAGAACTTCATTTGCAGAACCTTGAGTCCATATGACACAAATGACGTGGACTTGATTCCGTCGATGCATTACAACCAGCCGGTTGAAAACCGGAAGGCGTGCTATAAAGTGTGACTGGGGGGGCTATGTCACACATGGTGCCAAACCTGGATGATTAACTCTCTTGAACGCCACAAAATTTACTCACATACCTTGCTTTATAATGTGCAACTTTGTTTTCAAATGTGATAGAGCGGTATAACCCATCCATAGATGTATAACAATCATAACATATGACACATACGTTGAAATTTGTCAGATATGACACTCCTCAGGGAACTAACACGGAGATCTGCTATACAGTAGGAGTAGATAACAGTAAATCAGGTTGCACAGGAAAGGCTACAAATGGACTAAGATACGATTTATGGGAACATTTTGAGAAGTGCTACATATCAAGGGTGCTGTTTATGAGAAGTCTGAGCGTATAACATGCAAGCAATGACGCTTACTCGTTAGGAGAGGTGTAATGGTAGGTGTAGAGTTGTGCCCGGATGTATTTTGGATTACTGGGTAATGAAGAAGTGTCCAGAAGTTCCAAAACTACAAAAAACATCGACAAAATGCAAATAAACACGCTAAACATTTGACAATAATTATTTGGATAAATATAATACGGACAACATAAGCACGGTACACACCCTACACAACCAAAAAGACGCGATAAGCAATGTTAGGTTTCAAGCTTCTATAACACAACAGCGTTCACTGTCACTTGGCCAAAGTTACTTGCAAGTTAGAAACTGTAGTGGTGTCAGGATCAGAAGCAACAGCAGCCTGATCAATAAAAGTTCGAACCCAGGACACTCAACCTCAAAAGGAAGGTCACCGTTATGAAACAATTTAGCAAAAATTCGTTTGTCACGTGCGGAACGAAAT
Organism: Paragonimus skrjabini miyazakii; assembly: GCA_014338405.1. Classification (NCBI taxonomy): domain Eukaryota; kingdom Metazoa; phylum Platyhelminthes; class Trematoda; order Plagiorchiida; family Troglotrematidae; genus Paragonimus; species Paragonimus skrjabini miyazakii. The sequence goes on along the minus strand of JTDE01021554.1, from coordinate 58,180 downwards.
TTGTCGAATGTTTGAAAGGTACGTTTGCTTTCGGCATCAATATGCTTGAATTGGATGAGTATCAAAACCTCAAGAGTTTGCCATGAATTTGAGCTATAAAACTGACAGATCAACATAACGAGTGTTAAAATTCCGATATTATTGTAGTAGTGATAAATATGAATATGCGTTGACAGTTGATTCATTCTGGTGTATGTCACAACAGAAATAAGTATGAACAATTAAAACGATGTCAGTAATTTATAAGAAGCAAGATTTTCATTGCTTTCTCGACAGATGAGTTTTTGTAACGTGGCACATTCGGATTATCGTCTGAGTGTTGTAACAAAATTAACTCATTTCTGGTTTGTGAATATGGTTCCGTCGAATAGAAGTGGTAGGAGGTAAGTGCGGGTGTCTATATGAGGCAATCTGATTAATTATCCATGCGCATGCACGCCAATGTTTATCAGTGGTAATCTATCTGTGAAGTCAAACTGGAACAAACCTGTGAAATCGATTTATTTCAGAGGGTTTAAAACACTGAGTTCCCTTGGTCTAGTTCACCAGTAAGGATAGAAGACACTTCGCGAGATGTTAACATTTCGTTTTCTCTCTTCAGAAGGATAGCAATACACTGTATGTCTGTGCCTACTTAATGTCGCAAGGTGAATATAGTGGGGACAATTACTGTTGTATGACAGGCAGTTTCGTTGTGAGTAGTATACTACTCAC
>JTDE01021554.1:29965-57366 GCA_014338405.1 Paragonimus skrjabini miyazakii | reverse complement strand
ACTTTTCGTTGGATTGAACCATCTTCTCTTCCTACTACAACATCCAAAAAATTTATTCGGCCATTGTTGCCTGACTTCTCAGTGAATTTATTACTGTTATGGACTTAGTTCAAAGCTGCCACAACTCTGCCCATGTTAGAATTCTCATCGACAACGCAAAAAATATCACTAATATAGCGTTTGTAAAACGTAAACTGTTCAATGACGTCACTCAATTGGTTAGTATCCAGTTAGCTCATGAAAACGTCAACTAACAGGGGACCTACAGACCAGCCTATTGCCACTTCATCTCTCTATCGGTAGATTGCACTGTTGAATAGAAATTGAACGTTACAAGTACAAGGCACCAGCAGTTCATCTTTTAGGATGCCCAAATGTGTCTGATGCACTGTCACTAGGACTCAGTTATTGTTGTGCAACATGTACTGCTCCATGACACAACCACAGGTGTGAACTAAACCAATTTGCATCTTCAGTAATTCAATTCAGCGGAGAGTTGCAGATTGACGACCACAGGATGAATTTCTGACTGGTTGTTCTTCTGTTTCGACAGATTTGCATTTTAAAAAATTCGGCTGTTTTAACAACAAAAGCGTTTTAAGTAGATGAAAATTCTTTCATAATTACTCTTATATTTTCCAGATCAATTGAAGAAGGGAAGTCTAACACCTGACTGGTGATTGCGAAGCTCATCAGAATGACTCGATATAAGGTTGCCTCGCGATCCGCCTGTTTTGCTACTTTAAGCTAGTATGCCCAAGACGAACCTGCGGATAACTGTTGCCTCATGATAAAATGATGACCCCCTAATGTTCCATTGATAAGCATACGCCCATGCAACACAGGTCGTGCACTATACATTAATGAAATCATTACAAGTCGCAGTAGTTAGACGCGTTAGATGAGACCGAAACTAGTTAACCGTGCACGGATGGAATCCCAATTGATATTTCATATGCAGTTGTTCCACTTACCTTCCAGATCGTTACATCTGCATCGCGCACGACAATCTTAGGCTAACAGACAGTCAATCGATCAAGGATAGCAACAATTTATAAAACTAACTTTGCCTTATTACTGTCTCTTTGTCTTTTTGATTACTTCAGTATTGACATGTGATGCTCAACATAATTATTCCGACCGCATGTTAAAATAAAATTGAAAAAATCCGTAGATAGAGAAACTCATACAAGTGACCGCAACATAACCAGATTATTTTAATGTGCATTCTACCGAAACAGCTAGATCAGCACACATCTTTCCTCCGTTCACAGGAAGCTGGCATACCCCAAATAATCGATTCAATGCGCGTTATTTCAGTTTCGCCTGGAAATGTCCTTCCAGCCCAATCTCAAGCAGCACATTCTACCATTTTCGTGTTGATGTCGAGCACACGCGCCCCAGTGATTCGTGATCAAGTTTACACAAGGAGCACTGACAAAAAACAGACTACAGTTTTGACGTCCAGCACTTACCTCGCTCGCTAAAACTGAAAGCAGGTTACCCCTATTATTGTTCATATTAGGAAACGGGCCACCCAAAAAATTATTGATATCGCATCTTGATCTCTGAAGTCGTTTGACGAGCCCCTGTATGTTCCAATGCGTTTGCACAAAAACGTCTTCTTTTACGAACTTGAGGAACGTCGCATCTCGTGGTGAATAATCTGCATGCAATAAACGTTTCCGTTTGAGACCGAAATCTCCGAGCATCTGTTCAGGGGTTGCTTACCCATCGACGTATAACCCACGTCCAGGTGCGTGTCGGATTCTAGGCCAATACGTGTTTGTGCCACGGGATGGTCCCTCTAATTAGTGGTCAAGCAATGCGCAGCGTGCGTACGTGACTGGAAGATGACTGCAGTGTACATTTATGGGATAGTACTATGGTTACGTCACACTCATTTTCACAATTCTCTTTGTTAACGAGTGACGAAAAACCAACTTCAAGTAGTGAAATGTAATAACTTCGGTTAGTATTATACGAAGTACTCAAATGTTCCTGGGAATTCTGGGCGACTCACACATGAGAATGTTAACTCCGGGGAATCAAGGAAGCGTTTCAAATCACATAGCACCCACGTGACTCCAGTGGCCGTAATTTGTTAGTTTAATAAGGTCTACGTGACATGGTAATCTTGCGCGCAAACTTACGCCCATGTGTCAGACGTTCGGATCCATATTAGTACTAAACGGGAACCACAGTGCCTGAGAATTGTTCAATGATGTGTGATTTGTTAGATTCCAGAATAGCTTCATATAGACAAGTGGCAACGAGAACAGGCTCAAAAGGTAATTAACCGTAAAACTCGAAAACCAGCAACCATCAACTGATGCTCCGTCCTCAGTACCTGTATAGGAATACGCAATGAAGCAAAAAACAATAACCTGAAACTGACCATCCTGTTCTTGTTGTAACAATCGATAGACCAGATTGTAAAACCACGGATGGTTATCCGGTCGGCTGAGAGCTGCAAACCACAGTTGCCAATCTAAACGTGGTTGATGAGGCACTAAAAAGGAAAAAGACAGTAGAGTCAAAATCAATGTGTAACGTCAAAAAATTACAAAAACAAAATCAATATGGACTAACCGGCGAAATGTTGAATTATCCACATTACAAATGAATGATACGGGAATGAGCGCAGGAGCACACCATAATGTGAGGATAAACAATCCTTAAAATTCGATGGGTCCATATCGGCCGGAATGTATTTAAGGGCAGCTGCTTTCTGTGTTCCAATATGGACATGGCAAGCTGAAATTAACAAATCTATCGTGATTATGACCACCTGGGTCCATTCCAATCAGAACTTTTCACAGTTATCCGATTAAGACAGAGCAGCGATTTTCCCTAGTAGAAACTTTTGAGAATAATAAATACAGTGCTTCTCCGGGGGGAATACTCTTGTTATACGTTTTTTTTGCAAAAGCTACCACCCCCACTTAAAAAAAGACTGGAGGGTCATACAACAAACATTTTTTTATTCAAAATGAGTCCGCTTTATTCCAGGAGAAACAGTAGGCAACCATACCGGACAAAATAAGACTCAGTTATGCACTAACTTCAAGACGGATCATTACAGCTAATATCTAATCCACACCCGACTACGGGATCTGGTGTAATGCTTATGCAATAGTAGTTTCGCTCCCAGAACCACACAAAACCAACACCCACTAAGGACCCACTGAAACAAGTCGGCGATGTCCTTCAGACACGAAATCTTACAACTGTGAATGTTTACAGGATACCATGGATTTTGATCTGAATCAGACGAATCAGTTGCACTATGAATAAGGAATCCTTATGCTGGAAAACTGAAGAAAACAGACCGTGTTTGACTATTGTTCATGTTTATCAAATCACGGACTAACTAAACGACATTCTCCAAAATACATCTTTCTATCGCTCGTTCTAATTTGATCCTGAACCTAGATAAAATAGTGGTTATAATGTGGCACTGTCATGTGAACATTTCTGAACTCTAATCGTTATTTGGCTATTGTGTAAACCTATACGGGTTTACAATAAACTAACCCGCATGTAATCCCATAGTTGTAAGCCACCAAATACTAATAACACGTCGATATATTACTATTGGCGATTACCTCAACGTGTGATTCGTCATCAGGGGTTTAAGCAGGAAGAGATCATTTGACAACTTACCTCCTTCTGGAGAGACTCTACAGCACTCTAGTATATTCACAGCGAAATTGATTAGATACCGGTAACAATCATGAGCGGGTAGCTATTTTTTTAACGATTCCGATGAAGTAACGCTGTTTTACTCATTATGTCTCACCCACGCTTATTAGATTTCATACAATGGAATGTTCTCTTCAAGTTGAAAAATAATCCTACTACTGACAATGGTTTTCGTTTGGGGATATTTTATTTCCAAGTCCAAAACCTGGAAAAATCGCAACACGTGATTGAAACACAATAAGTTCTCTAGAAAACAAGGTTAATTTAAATGAATTAGTTGATTCCTCGCCACGGACGGATGGGACATCATTTCACAAAGTAATCGTATCGAGATGAGCGGGCAAAGTAACTTACCTTTTGGAAAAAAGAGAAAGTGATCGTGTATTGTCAAGCAAACAAGTTAAAACCTTGAAGTTAGCGACATAATTACTGTTTTTTTCCTAAAAACGGCTGACTACACTGAACAAGACATACGAGTCATTTTGGTACGTCTATGTGTGATTATTCTATTAACTCCAAACTTTAGCAAGAAAGCAAGAAGCAACATCCACCCAACATCCGTTCCAGATCTTATTAGTCGTGGAATTTAGCATTCGCGATTAATATCACTTGGCAATACTCATTTCCTAGATTTTGTAGTTTTGATGAAACCATCGTAATTGTATTAGCTCGAGAAAGGATTATCGAACGAAATTGTTAATCACATCGTTACTGCAGCCGGAAAGCATCCCCAGTTCTGATGTCGGATTTTTGTGGTGGGCGAAGACGATTTTATTGCTCGCCAGCTAGCCTGTGAAGTTCACAATCAGACTTTATTAACCCAGTGACCTATTGTGTATTCGACGTTCACCAAATCAGAAGCTGAAACTAGAAGGTAATATTGGCATCTCAATAGTAGCTAGTAAGCATCTCAACTGTTTTACTACTGAACAATATGGCAAGTTTGTAAATTATGAAACGATCTGTTGGTGATAACGTTGCGATTGGGATAGCCATTTTTGAGTATGATATATTGATGTGCGAACATAGCGTTTATCAAACAGTTAGAAGTTCGATAGAAATGTGAAACGGTAGGTTAATTCTATCCATAAGAACGAAGTGAACAAGTAGTACTGTCGTTTGGTACACGTTTACCTACTCGATAACGAGGTCAATGATTTGACGTTCATGCAAATTATTCCGTCACGTTTCTTCTCAAACCTATTCTAGCTACGCCTGACATCGATCAACAGTAAGGGCGGTTCGGTGTTCAATTGTCTAATGTCGGTCTGTGGAGAACACTTACACGTAATCCAACACACCTAATTACACAGGTATCTTCAGCAACTAAAGGATTCTTAGGGTACATTAAAAGTTAATACTGTGTCGGCTGATGCATAAAAACTGCTCACATGTTCATTGCATCCAAAACTCTATGGCTGGTTTTTGATGTACCTTATCCGCATAAAATAGCAGTTGCGCTTCTCCATTCTCCGACAAACTTGGCAGTCTACAACCAACTAAAAATGTTCGCGGAAACATCATAAAAAGCAATCTTGTTGATGAATCCGTCGATTGTTCGTTTCTAAGCTTATTTCTAATCAGCTGTGTTGAACATTGAATTTGTCATAGTGGTAAAATTACATAGGGCTCGGCGCAAAGTCGAATTTTCATTTATGTGGCCTTATTATAAATGTTGGTCCAGATGAGCTGTGGTGGTCGGTCGCGTCACACAAACAGTTAGGAGTGAGGTAAACGTGACTGGATAGACCACGAAAATGCTTCGCCCAGTGAACATCAACCCCACTATTGTCTGCTTATGTTCACTACTGCAAACGTCCGGGGAAATACGCTGGTCTGATAATGAAATGTATGAGCGTTTGACAGCACACGATTTCGTCGCCTTGAGATAAACGGAACAGATGACTTCTTTCCTAAAAATAATGGAACTGATGCCGCAAACTGTCCGAAGCCGAGTCAAAAGACGAGTACAACATTCAATCTGTTCCACCCCAAAACATGCGTATCTGGAAGAAAAAGACTGGGGCATATGTATGGTGCATGACGATCTATAAATATTCCTGAATCTAAAGGTTGAATAATAGGTACTAAGAATAGTAGTTATAGTCACTGAGTAACCAATGAGCTTGATAGAATAAAAGTCGAACAGGTAAAAAAATAGTCAAAGCCACCTCTAGACTATTCTGGGAATTCTAATTCATCGTTTGGGCGAAATCCTTATTCTGGGAATGAGGTGTTTTTGGATTGAAAAATGAGGTCCACTGACGGGCACCTTCAACGTCACTTAGGACTGATGCGTGCCAAGCCGTGGGACCCGTTACCCTGCGCCAGTGATCCACATTACTGCAGAAAATTCTAAGAAGTAGATCCCCACAAATTATTGAATTGTCCTAAACATGCTCTTTTTTTCAAAAGCGTGCGTGATTTGATACCATCTTTCTTACCACTGTCGGCTTGCACAAAAAATGAGACCTTTCGTACACATCCGGATGTATATCTCGATTTAGCCTGTCATAGGAACACACTTAGTTTATGGTCAACAGGCGCGCATCACGTGATCACTCAAACGTGAAGCTTCTTATGTGATTTACAATAAGACAAGTCAAAAGATCTTCACACGCTTGAAAGAGACAAAATATGATATGTCGGCGACACGCGTCATGAAATCTGTTATCGATGAGGTCAGCCATAATTGCGGGAGGACAACAAGCAATTCCTTCTCAGATTCTATGGAGTTTTAATCTTTCGTTGATTCGTTTACTTTCAATGAAAACCGAACTGTTTTTGAAAAAGTTAACCGGTGGAGATTTGGAGAAGAGAGCGGTTTACAGTCAATCGGTAAGGTGTTCAAGCCAATCATAAACCGAGTTATTCGTGTGATCCCAAACAACGCCAAGTTGTTGACTGCTGGAAAACGGCAGGCATCACACCAATTCCTGAAAAACGAACGGCTGAACGATTTCATGAAAATAAGCGGTGTTGAAAGTTTTCGAAAAACCAATTCTTGCTTGAGTAAAAACTCAAGTGAACATCGCGGATTTTAGTCAATTCGTCCACTGTCGACTGCGCTCAACTCTTAATGCTTCTGCTAGTCTAGTTCATTTCACTCGGTCATTGCTAGACGGAAAAATACCACATAGATTGGACATCAATCAAAATTGATCGCAGCTGTCGCATTCCCACTGAATTTCCAATCGGTCCCTTCAAAAAGAAGCACTAAACTCGAGTTTCGCTCTCATTAGAGTTCGTCAGTAGTGCATATCCCTGCCACGGCCAGGACTAGAACTGCGGCCACGCTTTCATGAAGCAATCGTGTTTACCACTGCGCCAGTGACGACCTACAACCATATGAGTGCATCCGCTTTTCGTCTGACTGTTCCTGTTTAGCCTGTCTGACAAGGTTGCACCTGGAAAGACCGAAGTCTTAGTCAGCATAGCCTTCCAGATGGGTGTAGTACACAAGCCTGACCATCACGTCAAGGTAGCAGAATAGGCCAGGTCAGTTGTACAAATTTCTTACTATCTGTCAATAATTTGAATACTGCTCAATAAGGTAAACAATTCCAGTGATCTCAACCTGAAAACAAGTCCAAATGGTGAGATTATCGATTGAACTGAACTGAACAATTACTGAGTCATTTCTCGAGGTGACCGGAAAACCTATGCAGCGCCCTGGGACAAACGTTACTAAGCTATTGTTCGTGGCAATTTGATCGTGCCTAATGTCAACGGTGCAGTAGTCTACACGGTTGCCTCATGAAAGCGTGGTCGGGGTGCAAACTCCGGCCATAGCAAGAATGTGCACTGCTAACGAGCTTGAACAGGGGCGAACATTTAGTCCAATGTTTTCTTCTAAACAACTACAGTAGAAGGTCGGTTTGGATGTCACAGCCGCGACCAACTAACAGTGACACTCAGTTAGAATCCATGGTTTTATTCGGACACATATCAAAAGGAAGTTGGCTAGGTATCTGAGTTGCCATCAACAGATGAAACTAGTAGACCATTGAAATTCGAGAATACTAATTACAGGTAATCATACAACGTCACAAGACTTCAATATGTAAAATCTGTCAACGAACGTACTAACAACGGGTGGGATTCGGTTGACTCGTCCCGGTTTGAAACGAAAATGATACTCGGTCCACGGACCATCCTCATGGAGCGCACCCTCCAAGATAACCTCAGGTCGACCACCTACGCCAGTCATTCTGTAAAGCATAAGAAAGTGTGGGTATCGGAAATGACTGCACAAAATAGAACATCATGAATAAGAACAAAAAACAACAGTGAAAAAATTCAAAACGAGGAGATAAATTTACCTAAAAATGGTCATAGGGTGCAGATAGAAAAAAAAAACAGATAAGCGGATTATTTTTAAACACTGTCTACCGCTACTGTCAATACTCTTGAGAGAGACCTGAGCCAACCGCAAGCAATTTAATGTTGCGAAACTCGACACGCGCTCAACCTATATAACCGAAAGTTTTATGTAACCGACTGATGAAAATGAACGAAATGCTTGTATCTCGTAATATATGCTTTATTGCCGCCTTGATGAACTGGATAAGGGGAACTCAATGTTTCAAATGGAACGAAGTTTTAAAAAAACTACACTATCGACGGCTGTTGACGGAAGAAAACCCACGTGACAGCTTAGCACATAGATATGGCCTTTAAGTAAATTAAACGAAAAATGTCACAAAAAGTAGCCTGCAAGTATACGAAAGGGTGGCATATACATAGCAGACACATCGGCCAAACAGTTTGCTGAAAAACGGTTTGTGATCGAAAAGTGGGATCATCCATAAGCCACAGTCCGCGCGCATGCCGACCTCACGACCATGATTGGTGTGCAGGCTGTAACGTGCATCGTCCTGAGACTGAGGGTTAGGTAGACATCGTTGAATTCGACTACAATCAACGTTTATCTACTAAAAAAATTCTGTATTGCGCCCAGTGAACAATTTTTACAGGTAGCCGTTAAGATTAGTTTGGTATGAAAGAAACATTGATTTGAAAGTTACCTTTGCTGATAAGAATGAGTAGTTAGGCCACAGCCCATTGAAGATGCGATGTGCTCGTAAAGGAACCAGGAATCTTTGGCAGAGACTATGCATAAACGATGTTTAATTTTTGTTGGATATAACCTCCAGGTTATGAAACAGTAAATAGATCTCAGATATAACTCGATTTCAAAGAGTTAAACTGAAAAACTACGCCCAAAATGCTTATCATTAATCTCCACGAGGGCTAGCGATTGGAATCCAAGATTAACAAACAAGTGTTTCCTAAGAGTACCTTTCCTCGTAACGCAATTTTCGCTCAGGACTACTCCTTCATGCATCAATTACTGGGATGCTTTCAAATCACTAATCGAGAACACTATAGTAAACGAGAAGCGCCACACCTGCAAGTAAGTATCACGCAGACGATTTCGAAAGTTTCAGTGTAAAAGATTATATGTTCAACACCACATATTTCCAGTCTGCTGTGTAGAACAGGAAACATCGTAATGACATGAAACACCTTTTAGTTCAGACAGCCAACTTACTTACCAGTGAATGCGCTCTGCGAAGATCAACTATACATACATGAATTGGGGACATTTGAATCCGGATTGTCCCGTCAGAGACCAAAACCAAACGTTATGCACCGCACCACTTGTGGTGCTACCCACAATCGATCAATCATCATCATCATCACCATCACAGACAGCAATACATCAACGAACGTGCGAACGGTGTAAGATTTCACTCAATAACGTGTCTAGTCGTAATGCAAGCAAGTGTGACTATGCTTGGTGAGCAATACATAGCTGGTACGGAATGAACCAGACCCAGAACAGATCACACTACCTGTCCACAATAGTTTACCTGTGTGTACTATAAAAAGTAGTTAACCGTAGAGTTTTCAAAGTAGGTGGTGAGTCGTGGTGAAAACAATAATGAGACTGATTGATCAACCGTTTTGTAACAATGCATCAGTTGTGTGGAGCCAGTATACGAATGAGAATAAAAAGAATAAAACTCAGTTTCCCATGGGTGCCTACGCCTATCATGGGAATAATGAAACTGACGAAGATATTGGACACGCTGAGGCGGACAGGGAGTAAGAATATGAAGAGAACAATTAAACAAGCTATGTATGCGTAACGAGCCTGAAGACTACATCAAAATGGATCATGATTGTAATATGATAAACAGCTGTGCAGAGTGGCAGAATTATTCGGTCACCAGCTAGATTGTTGAACGATGAACTAAGCCAAGAGTAAATGTGAAACAAACGAAAAGAGACAAACATCGTATGGCCGAAAATGATTACCAGATTAATGGGGGATTGCACAAATAAATGGAAGTACAATTCTGCGCATAAAAAATCTACTGACTGCTACCATAAGTCGCTCATGGGGCTGGGTATTCTGAAGTTAACCATGCAGTGAAAGTGGTAATGGGTTTGGTTCCCATTTGTGTAAAGATGTGCTTCATATACATCATCTGAACAGAGATGGCTGACAGTCAATGTGGATAACAGAATGAAGCTTTTGGTGCTGCAGAACAAGACATTTGCAACAACCAAGTAAACCACACGCTGGCGGGTTGCCTGACCCAAGAGAAAAACATTCGTGATAACCGAGAATCGAACAGGCGACCATTTTAAATTGGTAGACAGACTAACTACGACTGAGCCATGTCGAACTAGTTTGGAAGTTCAAAACAGTCAACGATATGACTGCAACAGTCAAAAGAAAGTGATAGACAAGAAAAGTTCCAATCATCCTGATTGTAAACACTAAGAAAATTGCTAAGTGATTAAAGTCAAATTGAGTTAAAAGCAACAAGAACTACTGAAAAGTTAAGAATGAAAAACAAAGATGCACTAACCGACGGAACAGCCCATAACTATTAGTGAGCTGGTAAGGTTTGAGTTGTTGATATATCCGACGAGTTCCGACTGGTAATTTATTCACACTTTTGTCGTCCAGAGTTGACAAGGGGACCTGAAAAGAGAATAAAAAGTAATCGAGACTGTTATAACAACCCAGTAAACAATAATGGATAATGTAAGAATTTGAGAACAAGCCAACACCAAATGCAATATTGTCAAAACTGTCTAGTCTTTAATGTACATTACAGCTGAGCATACAATCATCCAAGTTGCTGTTCACTGAACATACGCAAGATACACCTTAACAGACCTATGAGAAAGCAAACGTATAGGATGAAAAATTATTAGCCTTTAGCATTATGACAAAGTCATACATCAAAGCTGTCGTTGATGACGTATTGGACAGGATCGCAGGTGATGGCTAACAGAGGGATGTGGGAAAGCTCCCAGCCAACCAACTTCAAGCATTATAACACTCGGATCTGGAACAGCATACACGCCCGCATAGAAGATCTAGGGAGGTAAACAATTATAACTTGTCCTTTCGGAATGCAACTTGACTGAATGAAATGCAGAGTGGTACTTTACAGTTGATAGAAGTTTCTAACAATTCCAGAGATTTCTCTGAAATCCAATGTTTGTTAAACTTATGTACTCCTGTGCGGCATGCTATAGTACCTGCTTTCTGAATAACCAGTGCGATTTGTGCCCAGCAGCTACTAGGGTCTCCGGAGAGAGTACCACAAAGGCAGCCTTCTAAGTTAGTTTGGTACTTATGCTTTACCGATGGCAAAGCCAATTTCTCAACAGCTAGTCGTTGCTATTGGTGGGGTCGTTGATCAGCAAAAGTAAGAACAAAACGACAACATACCAATGCATAATCTGAGTCCAAGTACGTGCTCCAATAAGAACGACTGTCTTGAATGGAACCACGCCACCTGTAACTAACAGCTATGTGGTCTATCTGAGACCAGACCTGATTCGGAGAAGGCAGGCGCCAAGTATAGCAATAACGTGAACGATGCCTAAAACTACTGCTGGCTAAAAATAGCTGATACTCGGCGCACAGCTGCAACAATCGTCCACCATTATCTGACCGATGTGACGCTATCCCAAACCTGTCATTTGGATGAGATTCGAACACACCAAGGTGGTCGAACTGAGCATTCATGTCTCCGGTCAAAACGACTACATTAGAGCCACGTGTTGACCGAGGGAGAGCGGCCAGATCCGAGCAAAACGTGTCTTTGACGCCGATGTCACTACAGTCAGTAGGAGCGTGAGCAGACGTAAGCAGAGCTGACCTCAACAGAACCTGCCAAGTGGACGGCACAAGGTCTACTGCTAACAGGAATCCAATCTGTCATTGCGGCTGCAGCCGTCGTGCTAAGGACTATACCTACTTCAACCTGACCTGTGACGGCGGGTGTGGGGTCACCCGAAGTGTATAACCAGTATCGGGTAGACAATGCGGGTGCTGTTAGTTCCATATACTGACTACTGCCCTGGATTCTAGTTTCCGAGATACAGCAGACATCGACATACGACGAGTTTAACGTTCGTGCGAGAGCGGCCTGTTGACCGATCTGATTTAGAGTGCGAACGTTGAAGGCACCGATATTAATTCGCCTTCTAGGTCTAAGCAAGGGACGAAGAATGCCTGAAGCTAAATGGCAAGAGACGGAACTTACCGGCCCAGTGCTACCACGGTCAGCTACATCTGTTGTGGGACCTGTGGAGTAACTATCAGAAATGGAGGTCGAGAGGGTCCTGAGAACTAAATTTGATAGGACAGTGGGGGAGGGGTCAGCAGTAGCATGTTTTCGCTTATCCACCCTGCTGTATGCAGCAGATAGGGCGATCCGGTTTATACTGCAAGACGGCCGATGCAGTATGGAATTACTGGTGTTGCGACTTTCATGGTTGTGTGTGGGCTGAGATACTGCCGAGGCGCCCAGACCTAGACAGGAGAACGATTAGGGTTCTCAACCAAAGCCTTTGGCTCAAAAGCCTATACCGCAAGGCAGCGGGTGGGTGGCAGTGTACCAGAACTGGTACGTGTTTCGGAAAAAGATGTCAACCTTCTTCTAACCCCAACTTAGAGGACCAGGAGACTGGTTTGTCAGACCTCTACCTATTGGCCATCTTGGCATGAGTGACTCTATCGGTGTGGTGGCCACACCGTCCAGTTTAGCCTAATAAGTCATCGAGATGCGCAAGCCGTCACAACGCGTCAAAGTTCAATCTCGTTGTGACAGAATTGGGGATTACTCGAATCAAAGAACTAACGGCTTAGAGAATGACATTATGGCCATTGCCTTATTCGGGCTCAGGACCAATTTGAGAACGGCAACATAAAACGAGAAATTAGGGGGGTACTTTTCAGTTAGTTAGTTGTTTAAGATTCAAGAAAGTTGATGAACTGTGGTTTGCACTTTCCGTTTTCCGGCAAAATGGCTTCTGGTTGATAGTCCAAATGTGTCACACGAGTCCGAAATTACAAGTGCCGAAACTTCAAAACGATAGCCCGAATATCCTTTGCGCACTCACATTTGTAAGCATCGCTTATGTGCCCAAGTGGTCCTCTAGTGGGCATCGACTTAGCCTGCTTCAGGAGGAAAAATCTGGCCGAATATGCTGTAGTCTCCTCTGTCTGGTGTAGATAAGATTTTAGATTGCCAGAGCAGTACGTTAAGACAGTTCACGAATAGATGTATGCAAGTTAGGTTACTGCCTTGAGGCAAACGCGCAAGTAAGCTAGGTTTGGTAATGACAAATCCACCGCAATAATACAACACGGTCAAAATAGTTCACCGGTTAGATACCTGAGTAGTCAACACTCTACTAACACCGGCCGAAAGTGGAGCACCCAGGATACCGTCAAGTCTCACATACAAAAGCCCAATGAGGACGAGGAAAAATGTACGTCGCGTGACCCGTATCCTGACAAAAGCCACTTACATACACTCATGACTTCACCGTTGTATGTGGTCAGATATGCTATATACGTCGTCGACTAAGAAAGGGTAAAGTTAGTTTTCAATTTTATCGTGAAGGAAACCATTAAATACTAAGTTGGACTTTCGGTGTTCCTCGAGTTGACAGATTGTTACCTATACTTACGTCTCTCCAATGAGGCCACAGATGACAAATCTGGCCAAAAAACTCCTAAGAAATGTGTGAAGTTATACCGAAACGTTTTGATCAGTCAATTTTAGCAATAGTATGCAATCTGTCAAGAACGCCGCGCGCTGGACTGCATTACAGTCGACTGTTGAAAAAATATTAACTCACCAGACTGCCAAACAAAAGCGTTATTCCTATCAGCCCGACAATACCAACACCAAGCAGTTCGTGAAATCTGCGGAAACCTTTTCTGGCTCGTAAAGCGCTAGGTAAAGAAGGAAGACAAAATGATTCGTGGAATTATGACGACATGCTCCTAATGAGATCATACATATAAAGGTCCACGGGATATGGCTGTCACACACTGTCCGTCAAAGAGCAAACAACCCAGGTACTTTAACGTACAAATGTTGCTTAGATTCTTTACAAACAAACCGATTTCGACCAAAATGCTTGGCTCGTGAATGAGCCTTTTCGAAATTCGTCGTTGGCTCAGAACAGCTCGACGTGATGTTGGACAAAAACTCACCGGCAAGACACACCTGGTATTTCAAAATCAAGCACGTACACCAGTGGGGAGGGTGGATTGACTGGCATTTTTTCAGTAAGTGCGAAAGGAAACAGATCATGCTGAGCGGGAGGTTGAAATAATGCGCTATTGATAAGTTTCAAGAGCCGAGATTTTTACAAATCACAATAAAGTAATGCACATCACCCTTTTTTCATACTGAACGTCGATCCTAACTTTATTGGCTGAAACACAAAGGTCTGCTTTATTAACATGTAAACAGTCTGTCATAAACAAAAGCGAAGTCGGTATAAAGCTAGGCCATCGGTAGGTAAAACGTGTTTAAACGGGTCGGTATAATGAATGAATCGATATGCGGGTTGAGACCGGCTGTTGGAGCAAAAAAACATCAACAGACCCGTAGGAGCGTGGAATGACATGCCACATGCGTACTGATAGTCACCGATGTACAAACGCACAGTGTATACGCTGCCGGATGGTTCCTATATCGTTCAGGATTAACGATAAGCCGTAAACAAACATGACTTAGCATACCACGGAGCAACAAAAGCCAATCGAATCAAGAGGAGGAGAACGCTACTTTTAGTCCCGGCAGACAGTCAATAAGTAAAATGGATATACGTCTGGTTGATCAGTAACACCTGAGCACAGTAACATGAAAAAGTCAGGAAGAACAATTCAGAGTTAGATAGAAATACCACACACTCAATTTTGTGAAAAGAAAACTCTGCGACTAGACTATGAGACCTATTTTTGTAATTAGGTCAGAAGATGGAACAGTAGGTCGACACCTAGTAGCTCTCGAGGAGATAAGGACGAAAACTTCTAATGGCCGCAATAAAAACTATATAACCCCCTGTGAACATGGCATACAGAAGGAGGCTAACAGAACGTATTCTTCTGTTCCGACGCAGAATCTCAACGCATCCTTTCAGCATATTCCTCGGAAGTGAATAAAGGTGGATCGGACTCAACTCTGTTGTCATGTACACGTGTCGAGGGAGCATGCTCAAAGGTTTTCTGTCCAGTTCCGAATAGGACTATGGGCTAACCCGGATAACACATATATGCCGCTATGTGAAAGCCATATTCATATGACAGAGGATGCATAGGTTTTGCTGGGAAATTACGTTCTCCTGTACATGTTGTGTGGTGAATAGCAGTAAAAATCCAACCAACATTTCGACATAAGAACTGGCAATACGGTCTCCATTCAAAATGTTCGATTTGTTTACTCGTTGTTCCAACTATTCCCTAAGCTATCAATGAACAGCCGTCACTGATTTTTCAACCGGCGCATATTACATTCCATTGAAGGCTTCACTGGTGCCACTTCTGCTCACCAAGATACTTCGGAGTGGACTGTCTTCCTTCAATTAAGTACACATTTTTCGCGCAACGTTTATGACATGAATCCTCATTCAATTTAAATACTGCTGGGTGTACGCACAGTTGATGAAAATTGGCTTTCTCACCTTTTCATAATTTAGAAGTGAGCAATTCAGTAATGGTTTTGTACAGTTTTTGAAAAAATATCCAGCGTAAGCGTTTTGAGACCAAGTTTACAACCTGTTCACTTTTGGATTATAGATTCACACAATGTTCACATCCTGAGGCAAACAGGCTATTAGGCTGATAAGTCCTCATGTCGTCACTCCGAAACACAGTTGTCTCATGTGTGTACGTGTTTGGAGGATGTACACATACATGGAGTGGTCTTACAGTTTTGCCGTATTTTATTGAGACGTTCTTGAGGAACTCAAAGAATAGACGAGCGTTAAATAGCTACAAATTACTATGACGCGTGATGATCTCAACAAGTCGGATAAGTAAAACCGCACGTTGCAACATGAGGTGGCAAAATTAGGCGCGAAATATTGAATGATCTTATTGTTTTGTAGAAGGATGGAGATGAACCGTAATAAATTCGAAGTGGTCCGCTGGAAACTGAAGACGTGGAAAGTAGCTGTGAATTACAGGAGAGGTTCAGCACCTCCGCACGACAATGACCACACGTTGTAAAAATAACCTATGAAAAAATTATTTCCACTGAAATCTTATCCCATCCATCACATCTACCGCATATCTTACCAATAGAGTATCGTATTTCGCGCTTTCTTGATCGTCCCTCTTGACAGCGAAAAGGCTTTCAAAAATAAGGTTGACGGAACTAACCCTAAAATTCCTGACCTCTAACAGATTATAAATATGAAATACATCCGTAACAAATTCGCAAAAGTGAGTCAAACGTTATGGCATTTTCCATGAGACTCGAGTCTAAGCCGAACTGCATTCCTTTGAACTCCATCACTCAAAGGTGTAGGTGCCTCCGGGATTGTCTAATGTTGTTTTGCAGAACCTGACAAAAACAGAACCTAGAATATAAACACAGACGTTGCAATAATAAATAATTGAAAGGAAGTAGTACCGATGGAGGAAAGGCAGTCATTCAGGTAGGAAGTGACCACAGGCGGAAAACACCGAGGGCCTTACCATACGAAGCTCAAAAAGAGTTCCATGAAGTAGAGTGCGACG
Organism: Paragonimus skrjabini miyazakii; assembly: GCA_014338405.1. Classification (NCBI taxonomy): domain Eukaryota; kingdom Metazoa; phylum Platyhelminthes; class Trematoda; order Plagiorchiida; family Troglotrematidae; genus Paragonimus; species Paragonimus skrjabini miyazakii. The sequence continues at coordinate 40,583 of JTDE01021554.1, read as the reverse complement.
CCAATGTAGGAAATGTGCGGAAGTACTTCACTGAGGAGCCAGTAGAACTGGTTCTTTGAAAAGCCTGGTTAACGGAACACAAAACAAGTATAGACGATGGGTTGTGGCTGACCTGAAGACGTCTAAACAGAACACTACACATGCAAAATTGATAAGAGAAACCAATGGTTGATTTTAAGAACGGGAACTACGAAGACGGTTGTAAGAGGGTTGCAACTGACAGAAAGTCATCAAACAGCTATCAAGACATTTTATTTCTTTGTTGAACAATTCGTTTTATTCACAGTACCATGATAAAATTCACAATGTAGAGATCGGCAGAGCACCATTTGCCAATGCACTCAATGCATATTCACTCATAAACTTATTGAATGAGTCCAGCAGAAAGAACAGGACTGGGTTTAATCCACAGGAATATTCTATGTATACACCATACAGTAACGGGTTGACTTGTGCGTGACAAAGCCTTGACATTCACTTCTTGAATTCAGATCACAACCGCCTGTCAGATCCGGCAACTAACCGAAACGCAAGGTCAATTTTAAAAACCCCATTAGAACGCCAGATTCCGTCACCCGTAACACCGTGAAGAGAACTGGGTGAATCCGACTGTTCAAGTAAGTTCGGTAATTCAAACGCAATGGTGCATACAGATGTGAGTGCAACAGTGCAGTCTCATCATTCTGATGAAGTTGTTAGCGTAAAATGGAGGTTATTTCAGCCACAATTTCGCTTAACTTGAACGTGACTGTAACGTTCGTAGTTGTTTTTCAGTGATGTGATAGCGAAACCCATCTGGATTATCACTGTGTATAGTCGCTTGTCAAATGTCCCGCATTTTGGCATCCAGAGTTTGCCGTATTAATCGATTAGAAGTAAGCTAACAATGGCGGAAAGTTATGCACAGTTTGCGTACGATGAGGGAAGAGTTTAGATGAATGATAACCCCTTTTGCGATCGCAACAACAAAATTAAGACTGAACATCAATACAAGTAATATGCATCCATCATTTAGCCCCCGTCTGACGAAAGTACCGTGACCACGCCCGCTGTCTGCATTCATGTAGACGTCACGGAATGTTGTGTGGATTTAATATCTGAGTAGTGTGTGTGTCGATAATTTTCATTCATCTGCAAATCGGCGAAAACTAAATTATATCTCAACAAAACGTGTACTATCAGGGTCGCTTGATCTGCAAGATTTAAGGCTCACGTGGGGATCGGACGGCCGGATATGGTCCCGAAAACCAAAGGATTTCGCAGACAGACGGAATACAATAGGTATTAATGAGCATTCAGCTTCTCTCGCTGGAACACAAACGTGAGGTAGCTAAAGAGCGGGTTTTGAAGCGGTTGTTGCATGAGAAGCTCGAATCAGATGGGCCAAATCCTGATAACGTTGTAACAGAAGTTCCAATACAACAGGGGAACGCGAATCTATAATCAGACCGCACAGAGAAGTGTAACTTGGACGGAAATCTAACAGTCTCAAGGCGGAACCTCTGTTGTCGTTGCAGCGGTTATGCGATAGTGTGGCGCTGAGACCAGTAAGAGAGCCAATACCATGATCATTTCGGGACAGTAAGCCATTATCACATCCACAGCGAACCACCAACAGAGACGACGACTGCGTTAGACATACATAATTGTCGTTGTACATTGGTCTGAGTAGAGAGTGAGTGCTGGATCAAATCTATAGTTCCTAAGGAACATGCAAACGGAAGCAGAACATGGAACGAAGTATAGGATGATAACAAAAGAAGACGGAAACGTTCTTTGACAGTTTTACGCTGAAGACGACTTCGGCATTCTTGTTGGTGCTTTGTAATTATTGTACACTAGTTCAAAAAGAAGTGTGAATGATAGTGGCTGAAGAGAGGCACGACAACAGGAAAAGCGCACTTCTCTCACTGGTTCCGGCTTGTGGCCAGTGACAGTCAGTGTCTTTTGGACCCTAGCCAGGAAGCTGGATATCTCTGACGGGGGCCGGGTTTTATAACAATTTTTTCATACCTCTCACGCTAAATCGTGAACTGTCAGCCGTGCTGTTTAATCAAGTTGCATCCAAAAAGCGCAAACAAAGGACGATGTACTGGGCGCTGCGAGAGAAGTGTCCGAGCGATCCCGGCAAATGAAGTGATACCACACATGATAAACGCAGAAAACCTGTTCCCAACGACGGACCATATCAACACCCACGTGATACTGCCGTGACAACGACTGTTAAAAACAGACATCCTACGAACAGCATCGATGCAGACCGATCACGTTTTGCAACTGCAGAGGGATGCATTGGATACCCTATCTTCGAACAACAGACGAATGACAAGTCAGTGCTGGAGGTGTTTCAGGGTAGCAAACGACAACTGGGCTTTAGCGCGAAGCACGAAGATTTCCATCTTAACACCGTCACCAGCTGTGATACCATTTCCAAAGAAAACTATACCCAGACTGTCATTACTCCGGATGAATAGGGACAAAGATCCCTGTCAACCATGAAGAAACAGTTTGACTCACGGCTGTCTAAGTCACCCACAGTATCGTTATAACTAAGTAGCCAAGCGATCTAAGGTGTCTTGGACTGCATGTGTATTGGCACTAAGTAGGGTGATGTTATTGCATGAGTATGATGAAAATCTACACGATTCACCACCTATCCAAACCCCGACACAATAGGAGTTCTAACATGAGACCAATCCAAACGTCACGTTGAAGATACCACATCAGGATTGGACGAAAAGTCTCAATGTTACGCCTTCTGTTATTCGCTTATTTCTTTGTTCCGTATTGTGCCAATTAACGTCCAGTTTGTGACTTTGTATGTGTCCAAATGATCAGCCAATGAGTGACCATGATTTCTTTAATACTGTTGTACATCCATAAATTCGGCTTCTTGTCTCACGAGTATGAACTGCTTGCTGCAACCAATACGAGGTCTTCTGCTTATTACTTGCGTGGGAGGTTTCAATCCTAGTACGATTTATAAGGCCATTCGAAGTTCCTAATTCCGAGTATTACAATGAGTTTGTTCCCTGGCAGCAATTTCATATCCATTCAAAAAAACAGAGGTCGGACAACCTCACTTCATTTGGCTGAAAATGACAAAAGGTGGCGATAATGTACCATAGGCTCGGACTCCACATGAGGTCTGAAAGTGTAATATATTTAAAATGGATGCATACATATCAGATGCCCCATTCTTCAACAAGTAATTTCAGAGAACAGCTCTGCTGGCGATTTTGAAGGATACTTTGATGTACGAAGACACAACTGCTGTTAGTAACCGGTAAATATAAAAAGGTTCATTGAGTTGATAAACAATGGGGGCTTGATCAATGCATCAACAGCCTGGGTGGGATACAGAAGAAAGGATATCTTTAGCATACGCACAACAGTAGTCAGACTAAGTCCCCGATAGATGGTGCAAGCGTTATGGTCGGAGTGACGAATGATCCCCTCTACGGCGAGAGGACATTTCAAACTTTGCAAAGGATCATGGACAACTTCCCAAAGTTATTTAGACACAAAGCACAACTGGGCACACAGGGCAAACTACCTGAAGCGGAGGATAAGTTAAAATATGATTATAAGTTCCACGTTCAGAGTTCCACGTGACTTTACAGATTAAACACTGGTGGACTATCCCATCAATACCAAACCGTTTGACGTTGATGAACCCGATAATTATAGAACAGCTTCCGGGAACCTCCAGGTGTAGCATATATTTTCATACTGGTTGCACACACTAACCACCAAGTTTTATGATCCTTTCGAGAGTCTTGCTTGAAGTCGCACTTCAGAGAGAAGTAGGCCTCAAGCTATTCGATGTTGGTCGGCATTTGCCGACGTGCGTCAAGAATTTGGGGGGAGAATGCAGAAATCCCATGATTCACAGTAAAATAGAACCAACAACTTGAGCTGAATGGATGACGAACCTCCTGTAGGCGTTCCCAGTGATATTTTAAGCAATCTGGTAAGGTGAACCAACTCTAATGGCAATCTCGGTTTGGTAGTTGGCTGGTAGAGCTGAGGCGGATGGATCGCTGAAATGATTACAGATCGCTATGAGTTTTGTGATCTCAGGTTAATGTGTGTGTGAATGACTCGCGATAGTATGATCTGTTCGAAACAAAAATATCAACGGAATTGCTGTGTTTGATTACCACTGGCTCCAACGAACACCTGATATCAGTGGGATGGTCGCGTGAACAGTGCGGCCGGAACGTTCGGGATACGCGCTCAGCTGGTTAATTCAACGGGCTGAAGTGTCTGCAATGGTTGATTTGTTTGCGTTACACGCTAGGTGAGCGTTTACCATGCCGGACCTCACTTGCTGAGACTACCAAAAGTTGAGCGAAACCATGTGATGGTCGAGCAGTGTGGTCAAAAAACGTGAAGACTCCGGCTATTCTGTTGGGTAAGATGGGTAGGTATCACATGCGCAGTTGGGTGTCTCGTGATTACCCAAACAGCTAGACAGAAATGCTGCCCGAGATTGCGATGTGTCACAGTCACTGACATGACCACATTCACAGCATTTTCTTCCATCACTTTTTTATCCACCTTTTATCAATTTTGTTTTCCAAGGTATTCCTGATCACTGCTGCAGTAAACGGCGAATCAAGACACATTACCTTCTGAGCAAGCTCACGATCGTTAAGAATGAATGGATTATCATGTCTTGTTACTTTTTCTTTTCTTCGGTTTCGTTAACGAATTGCATCCCGAAGGTCTAGTCTGCTGTCTTAGTCAAAAGTCAAGTATGCTTGTTCTCTATGTCCTATACACCGTTCATCAAAATACATCCTTATACTGAAATTCCTGTAGCTCAGTCTTTTCAAGACCTATTCATCATCCTAGTTTGGAACCTTGGAGGCTCACTATTTTCCATTTCCTAGAAATAGAGACCTCACATCATACCTGCCAACAATCTGTCTAACCAGCATTGGTTGGCGCGACCACCAGGGTTTCCGTTCACACGTCTCTTTTCCCTATAAATTCCAGTTTACACTGAATGTGAAATGTGGAATGGGAGTCATAAGTGATGTAGCACAGGCCACGTATGTGCATGGGTAGCCATTTGGCTTTGGTAAACCAATTCGGAAACAGATGCCGACAATTATGTAGGTGCCCGTGGCTGTGAAACTCTCTGGGTAACACATGGACTACAGATTGCCAGATTGTTAACACTAGCATGAACGGTAGCAATGGCGGAGTGGCAACCTGTGGTGTCACTAGAGAGTTGTCTCATGTACGCGATTACGGTACTACGAACAGAAATTACGGTCTATTACGTAAACAAAACTATGCCCAATATGAACCGAAGGACTAGATGCGGAGGGTGAATTGAACAGAATTTGCTGGGTTAACGTAATTTACCTCCGTACAGCAGGCAAACAACACGGTCATATGGGATAAATGAACACAGCTGTTCATCATTCTAAACCACAAATACCTCAGTTCAGTTACCATAAAATCATGAGGAGCAGATTAAGCTCCAATTTAAAGATATAAGGAAGCGATATAGGATTACTACATAAAATTCTCATGACTAAACTTAATCATTTACTACAAGGATACCCATGCCTTGCAAATAAACAATGGAATTGCACATGAAAGTGAAGTAAAAATTAAAAATTTTGCGACTATCATGGCTCTTCTCAGATGACTGGACTTTGGGAGCACAAATCTTTATATAGCCTCCCATAAGCCCGTCTTAGCGATAAGCTTCTCAAGTGTGACAGTCAACCAAAAACACGTAGCCCCATTATCCATCATTAACTCAACGCGACCAAGGCGGAGGAACTTGCACTTTGAGGCTGAAAATAGCATACCGGCATAATCGATAAAGAGATGGTTGTTAACTAGCGCCGCTGCAAAACGTCGACTACAGAAGAAAATTACAAATGAGCTGTAAAATCATTCAGGGAATCAACAGGAATGTTATGAATGCTAAAACCTCGACTCACCGATAGAGGAACTGACGGTGATGTCTGGCATAATTCTCACGTTGAAGAGATATCCACTGATAAGCAAAACAGAAACAATCAAAACGCATGAACACAAGTCAGACAGTAAGTCCAAAGTGTTCGTCCCGTACCGATTGCCTGAAACAGGAAATGTTGGCAGCAAACGGAGATTACGTCGACGGAATATATGACGCCGAGGACTAGTCGTTATTTCAAAAATACTAATGACTGACAATGGCATTAAGCAACATAGTCACTTCAAACGTATGTACACGATCGACAAAATTTATAGTTACCCTGAAAACTACGAAATGTGCAGTGATATTGGTGGTATCAGTAAACCGATCAGAATCGACAAGAAAATACTTGGCTTGTGGATACCTTTCTGCTTCTTGGGTTCGAAAGCGGGTAAACAAAGAGGACAATTTGTCTGCTTCATGCTACAAAGATATTTTCAAGAATAACTCGTAGTGAATATCGTGAACATTTGTTAACGCAAATTTGCCGATTCATGTTCTCGTTGGTTATTAAATGATACTAGTACTACAAGTGTTTCGTTCATTCCGAAAACAGTAAGACCGTAAACCAAGACCGGCGTTAGACAAGGCACGACACAAGGGATTGTGCTCCAGCAGACATACAACGTCACAACGTTCAAACAGGTCAGCAAAATTGTGTACGTTCAGTTGAATAGTGTAAACGTCGAGCTGTACCGTGTATAACAATAAGCTTGTCGGCACGGGACTTTTTGGGTTATGATTAAGCTGAAACCCGAATCTGCGATCAAGAATCTTGAGGTCGTTGTCGTAATCACTGAACCATCTAAAGAGGCAACAAACTCAGTAGCACCATTGCAGCGAAAAGTCGTCCAATAAAGCGGGAGATTTTACTGTTCATTTAACACGTTCATACACCACGCGTGCACTCGTAGACCGGAATTCCAGTCCACAACACATGGGGTCTTTCGTTGTGTGCACTTCTGTTTGAATCCGTGCTATTGGCTGATGTTTTCTGTCACGTATTTTTGTCTGTTAGTTCTCGCCCGTTGGATCGATTTCGATCAGCGATTACTCGTTTGATCTCTCGTGGCGCTCGTGACCCGTCCACTATGGGCCTTGACGATATTCTACAGATGTCCTGAGATAATCCACTAGATGATGGAAAAGGTGCGTCTACGACTTGGTCGACCATTACACTCGCCTTCTATTCAGGAAAATTGATCCGACCGTGTCAGGTTACCAGGTGTTCGGTAATGATTGGTAAACCTTGAGTAACCTGAAAGTTCATCCACATGCTGATCGTGATATCAAACGGTCCGCCCCATCGTCTTCTTACTTTACCTGCGCCTGAGACTGATACCTCTGGTCGACCATAGCCATACTTTTACTCGGTCTGCGATGTTGACTGGGTGTCATGTGTGTTGTGTCTTATGCCGTATCTTTGTCTATTTTAGTGTTGTGTTTAGGTTGTTCGTTCAAGTGTCTGGTATTCCAGGTGTTATCGTTCCCAGCGAAATCATCGTTTCATCCTGACTCCAGACACACAGACGTCCAATAAAATCCTGGTCGCTCTTCCGTATGTAAGCTCAAGTGGTGAGCTCAGAGTTATTGCATGCTTTGTCGTGCGGTATCCAAACAATACCTTTGGTAGACCTTTTCCTCAATTACTGCCCCAACTGTTCAGCCAATTATTTATCATTCGACTGGACCGCTCTATCAACCCGTTTGTCTACGGATAGAATGAGGATGTTCCTCATCATTGTGTTCCCCGGTTCTGCGCGCAGCCGTAATCATAATGAGTCAACATTTTATTTACTGCCTCCTCCCCGGAAGGGTTACCCTTTCACTGCCAAGTGAGTCAGACTTTTGAATCACTGGTTCCGGGTAGGGTGCCCAAAGAAAAAAAACCTATTTCCTTTTGTCCCAGAGGTCAAATTGCTGAATCAGAGGTCCCACATGTCAATATGAGAAATGTGCGTGGACATAAGACACTGTCCACCGGGATACAGGATGTGCGCATCCTGCTGGATGGGTGCCGAACCGCACTGATCGCCATGGAACTAAGCCGATAAGGTATCGGTGTCGCAGCCTTAATGAGACTAGGCTTTCAGACCAAGGTAAGCCCCGAGAAACAGGTGCTAGATACACTTTCTACTGGATAGACTATTTGGCGAATGGTGCTCGAGAGCACAATATCTGTTTCAAAGTAGCCGACCGCAACAATTCTTTGATGATAAACAGACAGCACAGCACCAACCGCCGAATCCTGTCCATGCGCCTGCGATTCGGTCGACATAAGTGTCACAATTCTAAATGTGTACAGTACAACTATGTATCACACCGATGATACTGTTGGGAGAAGGCACCTTTTCCAAAAAATTCGCATTATTTGCCAAGAAAAATGGATCTTTCGTTTTCGGGGAATTAGAACACCTGCCAGAATTCTCGAACATCCGAGAATTTGCGCTCGCCTCCGATTGGCCCGTTGAGTGGCCTAGGCCCAAGACCGTTTCAAGCCTATAAATATAGCTGATGTAAATAACTATTTTGCCTTCGAGCTGAACAGCGAATGAAGCTTGTTTGAAGGCCGTCTTTTTCCTTACTTGTTGGGGGACTCTAAGTCGCGAGAGTGGGGTTCCGATACCTGTGTCTTGATTTTCGTGCCGTTTTGCGATATCGTTGCGTTCGTTCGTGATAGAGATACTGCTCGCGGTCTTTACGTTTGTTCTTACTTTTCTCTGTCAGGTGGGTCGTAACAGATACAAAGGAACAGTTCTATGATCCGGTGTCCGCCACAATCCACTTGACACAGATGAGTGACCGACTATTTTTTCTGGGTGATTTGAACGCACAAGCTTGGTGCGACTTAACAGCCTGGCTGGGAGTCCTCGAACCCTACGGCTGTGGTACGGTCAACGAGAACGGTGTTCGTCTGCTCCACTTGTGTGCTACTCACGAGTTGGCTATCACAAACACCCGATTCCAACTGGATGTGAGCGATATCACGACGTAGACTCACCCACGAAGTGGTCATAACCATTTGTTTGACCACATGTTCGTGCGGCAGCGCGACATCCCCGAAGTGCGTATCACGTGAGTGATGCGCGGAGTTGAATGTAGCACAGATCATAGGCTGATCAGGACCCAAGTACTTATCTATTTTTTCAAGTTTGTTCATTACAGACCATTCAGGCAGTCGCAGAAACTGGATGTCAAAAGATTGGGGAAATTAAAGACGAGGATTACTTTCCAACGTGCAGTTGTTTCTACAGTACTTTTCTTCCCAGTTTGGGTCTTACGGCTGGAATCTCTATTGTCCGAGAGATAAGAGTTACACTTTCGAGGTTGCCGACCAGCTGGACACGAAGGTTTCACTTACACGCTTCCTAGTCCCATTGCCTCGGGTTTACACGGAATACGTAGTGTGCAAGTAAAACCACAAGTGGTGCAGCGCAAGGCGCCTGCAGTAAGTGTAAAGTGCAGGCATTCCTTAGCTTCGGTCACTGTAGCAGGCTAATCCGAAATAGATGCCGCCAACCATTACAACAGATTTCAGCGGTGGTGCTGTCGAAGTCATTTACCGATCCTTTGGGCGGCTGGGATACGTCAGAATGAAATCGGTCACGTCTTTCCGCATCGTGGGCTAAAATACCGTTCGTTGTTGTAAATCGAAAACGCGCTCTCGCCGTATGTAAACACCAGTGTGCACAAGTTAAGTTATCTGTTCTATCTGGTCAAGCGGAATAAATCGCAACCTTCGTGGTTTCAGTCTGTTCTGCACCTCCACATCAACGACGGGTTGGCCATTCTCCAGAGATAGCCCATCCCAGATGCGTAACCGTTTCAACAATTCTGAAGACGACCCTTTAGAGTCGACCATTGCCATTAAATGTTGGCAAATTTCGCGTACCTCGGGGATTTTGCTGATTGAGCGACATTTTATTGTCGACAAATAGTATTACGCATGGCTTCAGTCAGCAGCTCATTTGTTTGTATTGGGGGCGACAATGTGTAGGGTATCTCGCTGTTTCTGCAACTTACATGTTCGATGGTAAACTTGAGCTCCCGAAGACGATGTGATCAGCGCGCTAGTCGCATGCGTGGCCTATCCGTCGTCTTTATTAAGGTAAGGAGTTTGGGACCCGTCCGCTGTGGGCTTTAAGCATGTTCCACAGCGGATTTGGTCAGCCACTATACCGTATCATACTTTGCATGATACAGCAAATAGCTACTACGAAGTTGACACAAAATGGACCGGTGTCAGACATGGATGCCAGATTGTCACGAAAAAACTAGCACTGAATAAATGGGGGACGAGGAGAGTCTGAATTCGTTCTATTTACGAAGACAAACGACCTGCTTCAGACTACACTTTTTATGTGATGATTGTTCAAGAGTGAGGAAGAAGTAAAGGAGGAAGGAATGTCAATGTGTGGCTTAATGTGATGAAAATCTATTCGATTCACCGCTTATCCAAACCCCGACACAATAGGAGTTCTAACATGAGACCAATCCAAACGTCACGTTGAAGATACTACATCAGGATTGGATGAACAGTCTCAATGTTACGCCTTCTGTTATTCGCTTATTTCTTTGTTCCGTATTGCGCCAATTAACGTCCAGTTTGTGACTTTGTATGTGTCCAAATGA